>VMDR010012534.1:7280-26532 GCA_007922815.1 Macrotus californicus | reverse complement strand
CAGTTGTCCCATCTCCTCCCCCCTCCCCCCTCCCTGCACACCCCTTCCCCCCACACTCCTCCTCTTTAGTTCATGACCATGGGTCCTATATATGAGTTCTTTGGCTTCTACGTTTCCTATACTATTCTTATCCTCCCCCTGTCTATCTTCTACCTACCATTTATGCTTCTTATTCCTTGTACCTTTTCCCCCTCTCCCCGCACCCACCCCCCTGATGATAACCCTCTGTGTGATCTCCATTTCTGTAATTCTATTCCTGTTCTAGTTGTTTGCTTAGTTTGTTTTTGTTTCTGTTTTAGGTTCAGTTGTTAATAGCTATGAGTTTGTTGTCCCATGTTTTTATTACCATTAAAGGTCATGGCATTGCTTCACTTAAATAGGTCACATTTGAAATCTGGCATTGAAACTCAAATTTCATTTTAAATCATAACTGATTTCTTACTATTCTTTTTTCTGTTTAATAAATTTAATCCTCAACCCATCAGATTGGACTAACTACTCTTTAAAATATTAATTTTTACTTAAACTTCTTAATTTGAAATTCCTTTAGCCATATTGGAAAATATAATGATATTTCATTGGTGCACAGGCATAAGCAACTAAATCATGACTAAAACCAAATCTTTGAAGCCGAAAAACCGCTAAATATGAACAAAAAACTGATTCATATGCACTTGTTTATAACCAATGTCATTCAGGCTTACTAGAATTTTTGATGGCCCTATCAAATATTTCTGAATCTACTAACATATCTATAATTCTGCCATAAATCTTGATACTTTATTTTATCTTACGTTCTGGAATCATTTCCTCCCTCAAAGCAAATAAAGCTCATGTGACCAACAGCATATCATTTCTGTCGATAGGGGTGACACACAGTCATGCACACTGGTCTATAATGAAATTCAAGCTATTTTCCACTTTCCCTTCTAAGGCAGCAGTCCCCAGTCAGTTTTGTGGAAGATGATTTTTCCATGGACATGGGAGAAGGGGGTGGCTTTATAGCCTGCCACCAGATGCAGCTTAATTGTCACTTGCCACTCACCGATAGGTTCTCGATATCCATCTGCAAGCAACCACCTCAGCTCCACTTCAGATTATCAGGCATTAGATTCTCATAAGGAGCACACGACCTATACCCTCGCCAGCTCAGTTCACAGTAGGGTCTGCGCTCCTATGAGAATCTAATGCTGTCGCTGATCTGACAGGAGGCGGAGCTCACGCAGTAATGCGATCATGGGGAGCTGCTGTAAACACAAATGGGGCCTCGCTTGCTTGCTCACTGCTGCCTTACCTGCTATTGTGTGGTCCCGTTGTAGGGGGCGGTTAGGTTTGGGGACTCCTATTCTAAGGACAAAACCAAGTACTACTGGATTTGATACTGCAGTTCTATGATACTGCAACAAGTTCCTCTAGGACTGATTTGTACCACCATGTCTAAGCCTTTTGTTCTGCTTCACTTTTGAATAACCTTCTGTTCCGACACAGCCAAGAGCTAATGCCATGTTTTCTAACGATGCTTACTCTTCTGTAACCACACTGACAGATCACTGTGTCACCTGAAGGCTTCCCAACATTTATCTAAAATTTTCAATACCTCTTTAGTAGATACACGACCTTCCTATTTTCAACTGTCACTTTTTTTAAAAGTTTATTTATTTATTTTCAGAGAGAGGGGAAGGGAGGAGAGAGGGAGAAAAACATGGATCAGTTGCCTCTCACATGCCCCTACCTGGGGACCTGGCCCACAACCCAGGCATGTGCCCTGACCAGGGATCGAACCAGTGACCTTTCAGTTCACAGGCCAGCACTCAGTCCTCTGAGCAGCACCAGCCAGGGCTCAACTTTCACTTTTGATAAAATAAACATGTCTTTGGTTACCCTCCCTGAAAAATATTTCATTAGTAGTTCTGATTTTCTTTACAGGTTATAATCATTTTTAGCTGGGATAGGGTTTTGTTGTTTTTGTCTTGGTTTTGTTTTTCTTTTTAATGCCAATGGTTTTTCATCTTGTCTCCATACATATCATTTAACATGGAACTCATTTTTATTTTCATTTCAGTTGATTAACTTGGAGAATATTCTATTCCCAGAAAGAGTAGTTTTATTACTACTTTTATACTAATATTTTTGAGAGGTTAGGTAAGTGTGGTTATGGTGTACACATGATCAATGGTGTTGACTCTTGTTTTCAAAGAAAAGTCACATAAATTAGAGTGACTTGAGGAGGCCAGCTGGTATTTGACAACACTGAAGAGAAGGCTATAAATTGCCAAATAGCACAAGTTTTGAAGGAGTCAGGCTTTAACCCTGCAGTAAGAGTAATGATCTAGAAGCTTCCATGTGAAATAAATAAAGGGAACAGCGGCCCAGCTCTGGCACTTGGGAGGATCTCAGGTCAACTGAGGTGCTTCAAGGAGAGTCTTGCTTCATTTCAGGACAGAAAGAAAGAGAGAAAATTGAACGAGTGTTCACATAACAACACATTAACCACATTTCCTTTCTGAACACAATTCCTAGAATAATAAAGAACAGAAATGCCACAAATTCAATGCACATTAATTCAATGAGATACAACATATGTACCTCTGATAATACATTAATATAAAATAGTAATTTCAAGCAAATAAAGCCAAAATTAGGAGTAAATGAATCTTGGTGATGTTCATTATAATATTTTCAATACTTGTATGCATACTCCATGATTTAAAAAGCAGAACAAGGAAGTTATGGTGCCTAGCACAAAGTAGGTTTGAGTTGAACAGAAAGAATAACAACTTAATTATTGCATAATTAATGAAAAGGCTGGTTCATAAAGAAAAGGCACTGATCACTGAGCTTTTATGCAAAGATTATTAGAAACATTACAGAAAGAATTACCTCACTGGGTAAAAGATTAGGCTAAATTACTTCAAAGATCCTAACTATAAATCAGCTGATGTGGCTCAGTGGTTTGAGCAATGGCCTGCGAACCAGAAGTTCACCGGTTCAATTCCCGGTCAGGGCACATGCTTGGGTTGTGAGCCAGGTCCCCAGGGCAGGGGGCAGGGGGCGGGGGGCGGCGGCACGTGTGAGAGGCAACTGATTTGATGTTTCTCTCTTTCTCTTCCTCCCTCCCTCCCTTCCCCTCTAAAAATAAATAAATCAAATCTCTAATAAAAAGATCAAAATTCTAAATCTGACTTCAAAATGTAGTTTATACTTATATTTGAATGCTAAAATCTGTGGTGTGACCTTATAAATTCATCATGCCTCAACTAAAGGAAGAAACCACATGGCAAGACATGGAATCTATGGAGGCAAATTCCTGCCATTCTACTGAAATTATTCTGGGTATTTTACAAGGCCTCTTAAAATAATGCAAAAGACCAAAATGATGCCAATGTTCTGACAGCCTTTTAGAGTAAGGATACTGGTTTTAAATAAATTTAAAGTAATCATAGCTCCTACTCATAATAGCAAAATAATTATGGAAAACACAAAAAAAGCAATAATTTTTTCCTCTGCCAAAAGTTATATAAAATGTAAAAAAATCTACTCACAGATAATTAAGTGCAGGCAGCAAACAATTTTTTAAGTATCTTTCATGTCTAACTGGTAAAAATCATTAATATAAAGAACTTACAATCATCTCTTTAATTAAAAAAGGAATTGATTTATAAAACCAACACTGGTTCCGTCACACTCCGATCTCCAGAAATTCACTCATTCTCTCACTTAGAAATGCTGTAATTTTACAATATTTAAAACAGACTTGCATTTTAACTTTCTCTCAAACTTCAGTTTTAAAGAGTACACAAACTTATTAAGCCAACTGATGTGCGCACAGATTACACAATATATCACCTGCTGAAAATGCTGTATAATGAGACTGAGCTAGAGTAACTGGGCTTCACTGCAAAAATCTAGCTCTCTTGCTGATAAAGCAATGTTCCCTACAGGCAAATTTGTCAACATTTTCTTGACTGTACATTTTTAGCAAGAATAGCAGTTATTGTCATACTACTTGATCTAATGAACACAATTAGCAAAACTTTCCATTCACAAATTTAAGAAGTTTTCTATTGAATCAAAATTAAAATAGCATCAGAGTACATTTTCTAATACACTGCTGACTGTATTGGTTAGAATAATTTTCCTATTACATTTCCATATTAAAAAAAAAAAGAAATCAGTTCAATCACAACATTATCATACAAATACTCTACCTACTCATCTCAACCTAAACACCAAGAGAAATTTTCTGGACAAAGGTAGAAGCTGACCTGTAAGACAACAACCACACCAAATCTGGAATGTACTCCCAACGCTAACTTCCAAAAACCCACCACTGTGAACTGTGCCACACACACAGACTTACAAAAACCACACATTTGACAAATACTTATTGAGCAGAACTATGTACCAGGAACCAGGGACAAAGGAGAGAATTAAAGAGACAAATACTCTTAGCTTTGTAGAGCTTCTATTCTATTCTTCTATTAGCTTGGGCTTTTTGGAGTCATTCCTTTAAAAATTTGAAAAAAAGCATGAGATGCTTCTCCTTCCAAAATGCAAATACACCTAACTTTGCAAGGATATGAACCATTCTAATCCAATCATTGATTATGAATTAAAAACCCTTGATTAAAATCCTTCTTGGGCATAAATTTCCATCTCTACCAATTATAATAGTTTCATAATTACTATTCATAGTAAAAAGTAGTATTTTTTCCATTACAATACTTACCGCTTTCAAATTTCAATAGGATGTTTTCTTTTTATCACCTTTGTAACTCGCAAATTTCTAACACATCAAATTATCCTTTATCAATCTTGGTCTTCCCAGAAAATTCAATCCTAACCTCTTTGGTAGCTTCAAAGGAGAATCTTCTGATCTCATTAATTATTCCTTGAATCCCCTTAAGCAGAAACCCAAAATTTCCCTCCCCAAATTTCCAGTTAAAGTCTTTGTAGAAGTCGCCCACAGGAGCTTCTAAAAGAAAACATGCTCCAGAGAAACCACAATAAAAACTTAATCATCTCACAGAGTCCATCAATTAATTACCAAAAGTTTTTCTGTTCTTTCTAGTCACAAAAAGAAATAAGTGACCCCTAAGGAAAAACTGTACTTTTTATTTAAAAACGCAACAGTAAAACCCTTTCTATGCTCATTACCATTGCTAATCAATGTGTTACACCTTTTACATGTATAATTTTGAAGTTACACAATGGAAATTGCTCTACCTAATTATGAGCCTGAGGTTATAAAATCAAACATCAAAGTAAATTCATGTAAATTGATATGTATACTTTGTATGCTTTCATAAGATAATTTACAATAAAAATGTAGGCTAATCCAAATTTTAAGATAATCAGAAAAAAATGAAGTGCTCAAGGTCACAGAGCAAGTGAATGCCACAATTTAATCTCCAAAGTATGTCTTTCCTGTTTTGTGTTTTCTGTCTCCAGCAAGCTCCGAGAAACTGGACTTTAACAAGAGCAGCTATGAAAGCACAAATTCCCGCTGATGTTTAGATGACCTATTTCTCCCAAATTCACAGCCCCAAAACCACCTCTCTGAAGTTGAGGAGGAATGACCATTTGTCACCTGCAATCTCACTACCTGTATCAAAGGCCTTTAAAATGTCTATGCTCTTTGACCCAGTAATTCCACTTCTGAGAGCTTTCCCTGGGGAGATAACCAGAAAAGCACATACAGATTCATTTACAAAGATGCTCATTGTACCCTATTCCTCTAAGCAGAATGCTGCCGGGGGCAGGGGGACACAGAACAAAAACAAAGGACCAGTTTTTAAAATCATGGTATGTTTAGAAGATGAAATGTTATCCATCAATTTAAAAATATTTTTACTAATGTTATAATATTCACCATACATTTTATAGAAAAACAAAATAGTATTTATTGTATCTTCTTGGAGATAAAACTACATTTGGAAGCAAAGAACAAACCTGGAGAAACTCAAATTATCAAAGTACTTAACCTCTCTATGCATCCATTTCTTCATCTATAAAATAAGGACAATAAAACCTCTTAGGACTATAGTGAGAAGTGTAAATGCTGCTTAAATAGTGCTTAGCCCATAGTAAGCACTCAATTTGCAACACTCCCCCCCAAAAATGAAAAAATAAATATCACTCATAATTCAAAAACTAGAGATAGCCACTACTAATGCATGTTAATAACTGGGTTAACTCCTTTCAGGTATTTTTAATATGCATTAAACATTTTATAACACTGGTATATCATTTCTAGTGGTTAAAAATATTACAATATGTTATAAACATATTATGTGTATTTCATCACTCCACCATTATTGAGCATCAGATTCCATTCTTCAAATAGTGCCATGAATATTTTCATATGCAGTCTTTGTACACATCTTTAAATTTTTCCCCTCACAAAACAGTCCAGAAACAGAATATCTACCTTAGATGGTATAAAGTGCACTCGGCCTCACTCCCCTACTGACTTGCACACAATGTAGACACATACCACAAGTTCACAAATAACCAATTTCTCCCTTTTCTCTCCATGGGCACTTAAAAGCTATTAATTGGCTTTTTCATTGTAACCTTTCTTTTCTTTTTTTGGTAAACTGCTTATCAGGTATCTCTCTTTCTCCATTTATCCTGTGTCACTCCAACACCCCAAACGCAACTCCAGTACTAGTAACTTTAGTGCGCTCCTCAAAAAGGTTTTAAGATTCTACTTCATGTATCTAAAAATGGAAGTTCTTGTTTCTTCAAGCAATACATCCTGGGATATTTACAGATGATGTTTTATGACAGAGGAATTGCATCAAAATAATTAGGAACTGAGGAAAGTGACTGGGCAGAGGTTAGCAGAGTTGATAAATGATGGAGCTGTGGAATGGGCACATGAACATTCCATCACTATTCTGTTTAAATATTTTTTAAACTATTGTCAGTGAGAGAAATTTTTTATCTTTAAAAAAAGATATAATTATCAAAATTCATAAAACAATTATGGTTTAGCTTCAACCATAGGTCTTCAAGAACAATTCTGTGGTTACTAAAAATAAAACAAAAACAAAAACATTTAAGCCAAATTAAAAAGTGAAGTAAACAACTTCAGTATTTAGAATCTCTTGATTACACTTGCCAGTAATTCCCACAGATACAAACATACTACAATGCCTTTTTCCAAACCATGTCTTCAGCATGCCATGCTGATTCTCCAAAACAATATTAGTATTTATATTGTGCACTACAAGAATACAATCATGCCTCTGTATGTGCCCACATGAATATTTGATAAGCAGTTTTATTATGTACTAGTATTAAATAATCCAAATTCTCCTGGTGCTTAAATCACATCTTGGTACCAAGTTAGGCACATCATAAACAATACTTGCACATTAACATTAGATCCATTGAAGTATTTATTTGTATTCAGAGGCATGCAAACAAACCAGCATAATTATAAAACTACCTTGTTGTACGTCTTTTATTAAGACATATTGTGGGAAAATATCACCTTGTATATTTCTACCCATGTAAAAACCACTTTACCTACATGTCTTTTATTAAGATGTACTATGGGGAAATATCACTTTGTATATTCCTACCTGTGTAGAAACCACTTTCCCTTGGAGTCAGGTCATGACGACTTAAGAGCAGAGCAAAAAGAGTAAGTAACACACCTAGGGGTATGCAGGTCAATGGCTGCACCCAGCTTGAAATCAAGGGTAAAATGGACAGATTAGAGACATGTTTACCAAATTCTTTTCACTGCAGTAAAAGAATACATTTTATATAAATGTATTTATGATGTATTTTATAAAACAACCCAGTGTACATACACCCAACATGATACATTTGAAATAATCTGTGATACATATTAGTATTCTTTAAGCTTTTTAAAGATTGTACACATTTGTATTTTAGAGAGAGGGGAAGGGAGAGAGAAAAAGGGAGAGAAACATCCATGTGAGAGAGAATCGTCAATTTGGGTGCCTCTCCTACGTGCCCTGACCAGGGACCAAACCCCACAGCCTAGGTATGTGCCCTGACTGAGAATCAAACTGGGGACCTTTGGCTTTGCGGGATGACACCTAACCAACTGAGCCACACCAGTCAGAGCTGTTTAAGTTTTATATTCCAATCAGGACCCACTTAAGTGATTTCTTGACCTCACAGTTTTAAATCCCTGGACTGAAAAACTGACCTGAAAACAAGAGTCTGCATCTCCTCCTGCTTACCAAACGAATGAGCCGAAGAGAGCACCTGAGAGCTACACATTTCAGGCCCCACACTCATCTGCCTGCTTGCACTCCTCTCCCCCACCCCCCGCACAGAAAACGACAGCAGCGCCGTCTGGGGGCGTGGGGAGCAGCGCACAGGAGATGCTGAGTGGGCGGGAATCTGAGGACCGCTGCTTCAACACAACAAACAAAAGACAATCTCATAGGTGCCTTCCTGCTCTCAAGTTCTGTGGTTCTATGAGCCCCTGAAGGGTACGAAATTTATTGTTACATCTCCCACAAAGCCTAGCAAATTGGCTGTCATAAAAATTATAAAGATTAAATTCAACTAATAATATGCTAATTAAGCATAAATGTAAAGGTTTCAGTCATTCAAATGTTTTCCACATACTATTAAATGTAGAAGTCAATGCTGTTATATAGTATTTGAAAATTCATAAGTATAAAAATGTTAACATATATATGCATGTATGTATATATAATATGCATATATCACAAAACAAATACTACTCTCATTACTTTGTCCATAAAAGGTATAAAAACATGGTGGGGGGAAATGCAGACAACGGTAATTGAACAACAATGAAGTAAAAACAAAAGTATAAAAACAATTCACTGTAAAATTACTCTAAACCTCAGAATCAAATTAAATTACTTTTTTTTACTGTTCCTGCTTAATGATATAATTAACAAGGAGCAAGGAAATAAGAAACACATAGGCTCAGTACAAAAGAAAAGAGTGGAGGATGAAAAATATAAAACTTTCATAACTCAATCATGATTTATAGTACTCTAAAGTCCAGCAGTTCTAAGCTCAAAAAGTCTCTGCTTTTGTCTTAGAAGGGAGTTTTCTCCAAAAGAAAATCTCAATGACATTGAAGTTTTTCCTATATACATTAACTCTCAATAAACTATTATAGTTTAATTGAAGTGCAGGGTTGAGGGGTGGGGTGGACCAGGAGTCGGCGAAAAAGACTTCTGATTTTAAGTCACAATAAAAACCATTTGTAAATAAGTACAATAAAGTCAATCCTGACAGGGGAGGCAGTTAGACTAGAGCACAGCAAGGCCCATGGGCCAAATACAGAAGGTCACCAGGGTAGGAAAACCCTTGGGTGCGTAGCAAGGGGCAGACCAGGAAAACAAGGATTCCGCCCCCAGGGTGATCTTTCCTCCCCTAGCATATACCTGGGCAGGCAGTTTAGGGCCCCTGACCTTTCGTCCACTGGAATGTCGCTGGTCATGTGGGAGATCCCCTTAGAGGATGAACGAGGGGCTGACCAGTGGCCTCATTCAACTTTCACGCGAGCCCTTGCACAACCGTTCCCTTCACCATTAACCCCTAGGGGTAACATCTAGGGCTCGGTTGTGTTTCAGCTCCAGGCCCAGAAAAGCAGCAAAACCAGACAAGCAATGCCATGGCTGACGTGAGGACCAGCTGCACTGACTAATGAGCCCTGGCTGTGGTGCCAGCCAATCAGTGGAGACCACAACCCTGCATGGACAGCCTGGAAAGCTGATGAATAGTCTATTGGATCCTCCCCTGGGACCTCCCCTAAAACCTCCACTCTGAAAAGCCCTCAGGACAAAGGACCCAGCGCTCTCTCTCCCTCTTAGGAGCTTGTCCAGGCCTTTCCAGTCCCCACCGCCACCCACCCCCACATGTTTCCTTTCCCCTTCCCTCTCCTAGGCTCCAAGGGCCCATTCTTTTTGCCTTGTTTCTTGAGCCTATCTCTTCTACAGCTCACTTCTTCTAACTCGGTGATTTTCAAAATAAACTGTCTCTTACAGTTTGAGTCTTGGCCCTGAATTCTTTCTTAGTCAGAACTCAAGTACCGAAGTTGCTGAGCCCAGGTGCGGCCTGACTCCAACAGTCTACAGCTGGTGCTGTTCTCTAGCCAACATTAGGGTGCTGTGACGCAGGTATGCCTGCCATGACTCCAACTGCCTTATCATGCCGTATGGCAGGGTTCCGGAGAAGCCCACCCAAGACCACCATGTAGACCTGGACCCGTGCCAGGTACCCTCAGAGGCCCATTGTGCACCCCACGTTCTTTGCTTTGCATCGGGTATGGACTGGGGTGACTTTTCCGTGGAACTCCAGATCTCCCTTTTACCTGTTTTAAGGTAAGAAGCTGACTTTCTTTGAGCTGTTTTTTGAAATCCTCGAGGTGGAACTCAAGGTTAAGGGTTGACACAACCTAGGCCAAAGATAATGGTCGAGATAACTAAGGACTGGGAGGGGTGAAAATGGGTGGCTAGTTTTTAACTTCGGCTTTTCACCTGAATTGCTGAGAGTAGGAACAAAACCTTTTGCTGGATAAATGAGAGCCTGAACTCATTCAGCTCTGAAGGTAAGGGGGCACTTTCTCCCTCCAAATCAAACCTCAGGTATTCTCAGGCGACTGAGACTCTCTGTGGAGGTGTTCAAGGTACCTACCTATCCCTTGTGATGTGCAGAGGTCCCAGAGAGAATTCCAACTCAACTGTAATTAAATAATTGACTCGTCCGGGGACGCACACATAAAGGTTAGTTACATAGAGTTCCAAGTCCTCACAGCTCTATTAGACAGCCAGAGAAAGAAACCAAGACTCATTAAGAGAGTTTGAGATGACTCAGGTGGTGACAGCCCCTTGGAGCCCAACACAAAAGCAGCACACTTCAACCCACTACACAACATCCCTAGACAGTCTTCATTCACTCTACAGATCTCAGAGTAAAACTAAAATCAACGTGGGAAATCAGGTGTCCAAGGGCGGACACACCCAGATCCCAGCACCCGGTAATACTGCAGATGCCCAACTGAAGCCTTTACTTGCAAGCACTTACAGAAATGGAAAGATTTAAGTAAAAGACAGTCAAAATATAGCTCTTTTGAAGCCCAAATCAATCTTTACACGTAAAATTAGAAAAAGGCGGCTCTAAAATTAAACTGAATAAATGGGAAGCTTATCTTGATTGAAATTTCTATTAGAAGCTCCTAGAAAAAAGCACAGGTAAATTACACTCAAAATAGAAAACCTGGAAGACCAGTCTCAGGAAGAGGGGAAACAGGTATCGTATACATTCCTTGGACTAGAGCAGAATAAGGAATCTGCCCAAAGATTTCCCCAACCCTCTCTAGGACTCTGGTGCAGTCACAGATGAATTCAGTTTAACTGTTTGAACACGTAATCCTAGCTATTCTGACCTACTCCAATCAATACACAATATAATATCTACTGGTGTCTGAGAGCCAAACAACAGAATTACTAAATAGGGTCTGCTAGGAAACTACTGTAGAGGAGTCTGTCTTTATTGTAAAAAAAAAGGCCCTAGCTTAAGCAGTCACAGAAAACTGAAATGGGATTCGGAAAGAGAAAAGAACCAAAAGCAAGCTCCCCGGACTATAAGAGGGCATTTCCCCTTCTCCTCACTAGTTGTTTAGGAGCAACTGAGATTATTACAAAAGGGGAAGCTGCTGAGCCCTTTCAGATGATACTGGAGCACCTTCATCTGTTCTTAACAACATCCAACAGAGTTGCCACCTCCCTCAGAGTGAAGCTTCTGCACAAATGACAGGGATAACTAATCAATGTCTGTTTTTAAATCAGAACCTGTTGCCTTCCAACTAGGGGGTGTTATAGGACAATATCACCTGTTAGGATGAGAGTTCCTTGAAATCCATGATGCCCACATATCCTTTTCCCAGAAAGGCGAAATGTATTTAGAATGAAATGAATCAGATACTGAACCAATTGGGAAAATGGTGATTTTAAAGGAAACTCCACAAGAGGAAACTAATCTTGAGACTTACTAAATGTTTGCTAAGCATGTTTCCTTCATTATTAACTTCCATGAGAACCTCAGGGATGGTTAACAAGGACTTTCCTTTCCCTTTGAGGGGCAGCTACTCCCTTTCCCTACTAGGCCTCCTAAGGGACCAGGGCTACTAGGAACATGAAAGCCAGGTCAACAGACCACTAGCCCAACTACTAAAGACCAGAGTTATAGGACAAGTTTTCTACCCAAGGTGACAAAGGTCCTGGAAGCTCATTGTACGGAGAGATGGAGAGTGGGGGTGGAGGGATCTCCAGTAGGGCTAGCTAAGGCCAGAGGGGCCATCAAGTGAGGGACACCTTGCTTGAATGGGCCCTATTGTTGGAGAGAAGAACTTGAATTGTTCCTTGAAAGAAAGAAAGGAAATAGAGAACCCGCATTAGCAGAGGGAAAAAAATAAGAATGGTAATGATGGGGGTGGTACAGGATACAGGAAGGGACTAGCCTCTCTAGAGGCTATTCACTGAAGAATCGTTAGAGATAATGTCCAACAATGTATACAATAATCAGGCCGGTTAACATTGTGGAGTCTCAAGCCACAGGAGACACGCACTTAACAGGGGCTGAGGGTCAGTGCTGAACTCCCGGAGCCTGCACTAAGCTGACCCTCACACGGGGTCACCATCTGCCACCACCCAGGAGTTTATGGGTCAGCTAGAAGAGAGACACATGCAGTGACACAGTTTCGGTGCTTTGAGAGATGTTGCCTAAATATAATCAAGCTACAATCAAACAAGGGGGACAGTCATCAATTTAAAAGGAGGGGGGGACAGAAAAGATTTTGCCACAGAAGTCATTCTCAAAGCCTCTGATGCCAGAGACTATCTGGGGCAACAACCTCCAACTACATGAACAGATTTCTGCCTCTCTCTGAGGAGCTGGCCAGCTGTTGATTAAAAGAGTTTAAGTAATATATTATGTCTTAATAAACAAGACTGCTTCACAGTAAACCTCTGAGCCATAACTTCCCAATATGACAGGCTCCAAAGTTAGGTGCATTCACATACCCTCTTGCCTAAGTGACATAGCAGCACCTGGCTTCACCCCAAAAATGATTATCTTGGGATTGCCTCCTCCCCATGTTTATGAAAGAAAGTATTGTGTCTGGTAAGGCTTACGTTGATTGACAGTTCTTCACATTCTAACATTATAAAGGATAATAAGCAATTCACTCAGATCAACATCCTTTGTATGGAAAATAACATATTTCTTAGTAACAAAACAACATTCCAAATCAGTTGGGTCACTATTGATTACCATATAGAACATGCCACAAAGCGTATTCCGTCCCATTCCAGGACACCCAGTAACTCTGAAAGGACTTGCACACAAACGTCGGAAGTCCCACCTTTATTCTTCACAACAGCTAAGTCAGGCTAAATGAATTACCAGTAAAGGAGGGTGGAATTCAGAACTGCACCCTAAAAATGGTGCCCTAGAAAGCCAAATTCATTAAGTACCCAATAATAATAACAATCAATTATTACTGATGGTCTACTATGTGGGAGAAACTAGGTTAGGTGCTTTACACACGTAATTTCCTTTTAACCCAAACAAACCCGTAATTTCTATAAATGTAAAATGATGCAGCTGTGGAAACTGACGAAGCTAGTAAATGAGCAGAGAAATGCTGCACATCTGGATTCTTTTATATTTTAAAAGAATAAGCAGTTATATGGAGCTTTATGAAATAAAGTTCTCAAATTAAAATGCAATTATGTTTTCAGTATGTTTTTATATTGATTCTGAACATCAGAACAAAAGCTCGAGACCTCTCAAATAAGGATCATTAAACATAATTAACACACAATTTGTCTCAACACCTCATGAAGAAAGAATAAATTTGCCTTATCAAAAGTAAACTAGGCAGGGAAAGGAAAAAATCATATTATGGCCAACAAATCACAGAGATGTTTTATGGTAAGACTAAATTCAATTATCCTCCATTAACATCTCACCATTAATTTAAAAATCCAAGAACAACCTTATTTAAAAAATGGCATCCCTATTCCGGTCAGAATCCTTACAATAATCTTTAACCGGTTTCCCACAGATGGATGCTCAGTTTAAACTCACTCATAATACAACCAGCTGCAAAATTCGGTGTCAGCAGTTTCTACATTATTGGGAAAACCTGACAAAGTATAAGAGTTACAATTGCTGTAACTAGTTTAGAACGAGACTTCCCTCCACTCCATCTAAATCACCCTTTTTCTCCTGTGTCCCCACATGCTTTTTTCCCTTTATTTCTGCTTTATGTTGAAAGATTATTTGGTCCTTGACTTAGTCGAGTAGAGTTCAGGGTCATCAGAATGATACCTTCTGAGTGTCATCTCTGGACCAACTAACCAATCATTGGTTTTGCTCCTCTTCCCCTGAAGAAGTTTATCACACACTCAAATTATAGTAAGGCTAAATGTGAATACTAACTGGAAGGTTTATCAGAATAAAGAAGAAAAAATTAAACTTTCCGGAAATCTCACACTGGGTACAATATAATAAATAAAAACGGACATAATTCTACTACCTTCACTGAGCCCAGCTGTGCATTAACCTAGGTGATGAAGGACACAATGAGTAAGACCTGGGCTGTGACTGTAAGGAATCTGTAGTGTGCTGTGACCCACCCTATTCCAGGGCCATCCCCTAAACTGTCCTGAAGAAAGAGTGTTGATGGAAGTTCCAATATGGGACAAATAGAGTTATTACAAAACAACAAAGACTTGTCATTTAATATATCAGGCTTCTGAGTTAATGTCATAATTACACTTGAAGGGTTTCAAGTCTAATGCACTCATGCAGGATTTGAAATGAGAGGAAAAAAGACATGGAAAGTACAAAGTGAGGAACTGAGTCACTGCTCCCACGGCAACGGGGTTTTCACCCCCCCCCCCCCGCTAGTTACATAAATCCCATGTGGAATGCAGCATTGCACTCAGGACAATTTCATCTTTTAAGACTTTCATAAACCTGTCAAACCGTAAGTCACATGAAACATTTTTTGACTTACACATTCTCAGTTTTAAAAATAAAACTTTCATTACTCCAAACTAAACGCAGTCTGACTGAAGATCACAGCACCAAGTGATATTTGAGTCTTACCTGTATGCACTCGCCCTAGGTTAATGTTTCAAAGAATTCTTTAAAAAGTCACATTTCGAAACTAAATTTAATGTCCTAACCTAATCTAAGCAAACTCATGTAAAATTTCCACCGAGACATTTTTAACTTTAAAATATTAGGTTGGCCAAAAAGTACATTTAGTTTTCTCCATCAAATAAAAGACACATTTTTCATTTTTTTCATGGTCTGGATATTTTGAGTATGTGGGCTATCCCCTGCTATTGGCTTCTAGTGGGTAGAGCCCAGGGATGCTGCTAAACATCTTCCAATGCATAGGACAGCCCTATTTGGTCAAAATGTCAATAGTACCAGAAACTTCACAAACTAATAAAGCATAATATGCTGAAAATGTCTTCTTCCATCTTCAATATTGAAATGACTGCACAAAAATTCACCAATTTTGATAAGTATGTTTAAATGCACTCTGATATGACAGCTGTCACAATACAATCTAACAAAATTGTTTCAAATGAAGTTAAAGACAATCATCGTACAGAAAAAACTAAACAAACTTTTTGACCAATGCAATAATACAACCCAAATACTTCAAATTAACTTAACATTGCTGAAACACCAAAAACTTGAAAAGTGATTTTGAGAAATTTACTTTTATAAATAGGTGCAGAAGTGTCAAACTCATTTTCACCGGGGGCCCCATCAGCTTTGTGCTTGCCTTCGAAGGGCCGAATGCAATTTTAGGACTGTATAAATGTAACTACTCCTTAACAGTTAAGCAAGAGCTCAGCACTGCTGCCAGGTAGAAACAAGGTGTTGGGCCAGATAAAACAAGGTGGACAGCCAGATTTGGCCTGCAGGCCTTGTGTTTGCGACCTGTGGTTTAAAGGTTTAGTTCCTCCTGCATTTCCAATGACAAAACCCTATTCCACATGGAACCAAAATTAGTATAATCTCCCAACCCTTTTTTTGCATCAATGCATTAGAAGACAAAAATAATCATTGAATCCAAGAGGTGATTCCAAAGAGACTACAAAATCACAAGTTAGATTAATATCTGAAAAAAATCACATGTAAACCAAATCTGAATAACCCTATTTCCATTACAATTTCAGAGAAATGACCTCATGTGAGAAGGCAGCATAATGTATGTAGCACAGATACACAATACCAAGCTCTATTAACTTAGACAAACTGATTTAACTTCATTTGTAAGAAGAAGGGGAGAGAGAGGAAAAGGAGGAAGAAGAGAGGAAGACAGGAAAACCTGTTAAGAATAAAGTAAGATGGAGTACATAATATTTTGCAAGTGTGTAGGCGGTAATTACAGTACCCCTCTCTTCACACACACACTAGCGGGCCCTAACACACGAACAAAACCACACATGAGACTCAAGTATAATAATCTTTGTCAACACGCAGACTCCACTTAACCTAGAGAGGTAACTGATGAGAAGTTAGCCAAGTGGACAATTAGTCCGCAAGCGGTCTCAGGCAGAAGCAGAGGCACATTTACATATGCTACATATTCATGATTAATTTGGCCATTCTCCACCCCCACAAACATCGAATGTTTAATGCTCTAAATGTGCCATTACTCCCCTGGAAGTCGTAAGAACGCTTTGATATTGCCATATAAACATATTTTTTCCTGTCAAACTACTGTAGAGAATATAAGTATTTGGTGCTCAGTGAACTGTAAAGACTTTCAAAAGGCAAGTAAGATTCCCATCTCTAAATGAGGTCCACTTCAAAGGTTCAATACCAGGCTTTTGTAAAATCAGACTTGAGACTTGTCTCTTTCCTAAGAGATTTCAGTGAGTGACCTACCACATGGAATGCTCCTTAATTTCATACAATTCAACAAACATCTATTGAGTTATCAGTAACAAAAAGAAAAGCCAAATACATAAATATTTTAGTACAACACAGACTCGGATGCCTCTTAGAACATCAACAACAAAAACATAGGGTATATGGGTGAAAGGTCAACCTGCCCCAGGGGAACTAAGACAGATTAGGGAAATGGCCAGGACTTGAGCAGAGCCTTCAGGAGGAAAGTGGGGAGAAACAGGGTTCTGGGGGCAGAGATGTCAGAACAGAAGAGGAAGAATGGGTCAAGTATCAAGTCTGGTTGCTTGAAGGAACTTGCAGCTTAAAAATAATGCTAAAGACATCAGTTTCCGAGGGGCTTTCATTTTTCCACAATGAGGGATTGAGTGTTTTATTAGTCAGGGTTCAGAGACTACAGAGAAACAGAACGAACAGGACATATACAGATGTGAAAGGGGGGATTTCTCGTGGGAATTGTGAGAAGTCCCACCACAAGCTGGAGAGCCAGGAGAGCCCCTGGTTTAGCTCTCAGCCTGAGGCCAAGGAGGGGGTGGGAGGGAAGGAGAGGGGGGTTCTGCTAGTATAAATCCCAGAGTCCAAAAGCCTGAAACTGGAAGCTCATATGTCTGAGGGCAGAGAAGGGAGAAGTCCCAGCTCAAGGAGGGAAAGCAAATTCGGCCTTCCTCTGCCTTTTGGTTCTATTTGGATCCTCAAGGCACTGAATGATGCCCACCCACAGTGATAAGGGCGGACCTTCTTTACTTAGTCTACGAATTCAAATGCCAATCTCTTCTGCAAACACCCTCATAGACATACCCGGAGATAATGTTTTACCAGCTCTCCGGGCATCCTGTAGCCCAGTCAAGTTGACACACAAAATTGGCCATCACTAGCCTTTGAGAAAGGAAGTGATGTGAACAGACTTGTGATTACTAAAAGGTATCTTCTGGAGTGGATTAGATTGGGAACAGAGACTAACACAGAGTGGGACCAATTTCTAAAAACCCATCAGAGTGGTCAAGAGTTAACTTTCTGAACCAGGTAAATAAATGACAGTACAGACAGAATGAACAAAGCACTGAAGTAGAACTGAAAGAATGTCACAATGGAACCACTGGGGCACCGTCGCTTTTCACAACTGTAACTACAGCCTCCTAACCAGGCTGCTAACCCACCTCCATGGGCACCCTCTCCAAAGCACTGCCCCAGCACAGCCCCAGTGACAGGTTTACCAAGCAAATCAAATCGCCTCTCAAGCCCTCCACCCCTTCTCCCTACATGCCAGCCAAACTGGGCTTTCATTTCCTAGCAGTTCAACTCCTTCCTTGCCTCGGAAACCTTCCACACTGTCTCCAGTGTCTGGAAACTGGCACCCTGGTGTTTTTTTTGCCAGGTAAAAACCGTAACAGGCCTTCAAATCTCAGTATAAATGTCACCTTCTCAAAGAAGCTACCCCCTAATCTCTCCAATCTAGTCTTGTGTCCCAACCCTTAAACTCTATCCTGAAATACCACACATTTAGACACGGGCTTGTGTGCATATTTGATTACCACCTTTTCCCCCATGGGACTACGCCCCGAGAGCTGGGATTAGGACTCTTTGTTACCTAGTGCCCACTCTGAGACCTGGTGTCTGGTAGGTACTCAACAAACACTTGCTGAATTAATAATAAACAAACCACAAAAGGTCACTTCAAGTTCTCAACTGGGACAATGGTAATGCCATTACCTGATAAAGGGAACACAGGAAGATCAAGGTTGTGGTAAAGTCAAATTGTAACTGGGACATGCTGAGTTTGAAGGAGTGGAACAAGTCTGAGCTGCAGGTCACCGAGCCAGAAGAATAAATGTCACATTGGAAAAGGATGAGAAGCAAAATAAAGCAAGCTAAAGGCAGAGTACAGAACACCCCTATTTAACTGGCAGAAAGAAAAATAGACAAAAGATTGATATTCCTTATATGCAAAGCGTATATAAAATAGAAAATAACAACGAATCTAGAAAAAACAGAGCTAAAGAAATGGACAGCTAACAGAAAAAAATGCAAATGCCTCTTAACCGTATAAAAAGATATTCAGCCCAAAGTGTACCTCAAGGTGAACAGTATATATTACCTAAAATAATTCATTGCTGATTTCTCTGTTGACTTAAATTGTTCTGAAATGTCTATAAAAAAGAAATTTTTAAAGTTAAAAAAAGATATTCAAACACTCAGAGAGAGAGATGGAAATTAACAATGCAATGAAATTCCACTTGGTAAATAATCTAGGGTAGAAAACAAAACAAGTGAGGAA
>VMDR010012533.1:0-26428 GCA_007922815.1 Macrotus californicus | reverse complement strand
ATAGCTCATGGTTAATATGTTGAACATGGTCTAGAATGTTCTTCATCCAGTCTTGGCCTGGTTACTTTCTTCTCATCTTCAAGGCATGCATCAAATATCACCTCCTCTGAGGGGTCTTCATAGTCTTGTCTTTTTCCTCCTCCCTTACAGATTTGCTCAGCAACAGAAAAAGTATGTACCTTTTTCAATATGTTGTCAGTGTATTTGGTATTCATACCAATCACAGCACTTACCCTGATTTATAATTCTTTGTTAAAATTTTATCCTCACCACTAGACTCTGAGTTTCTGGAGAGCAAAATAGTATCTTCTATCTCTACAGCTCAGAGTCTCACTAATTTTTAAAATTAAACAGGCAACTGGAATTAATATAACAAGGTGAAGTTAATATATATAAGTATAATAAGACTAAGTCCTTAAAATCAACTCCATAAGTACAGGATGGGAGAAATGTGGTTTAGAAGTCATTCACATGGAATACTATGCAGCAGAAAGAAAGAAGGAGCTCCTACCCTTTGTGACAGCAAGGATGAATCTGGAGAGCATTATGCTAAGTGAAATGAGCCAGGCGGTGAAAGACAAATACCATATGATCTCACCATTAATGGGAACATAATCAACAAAAGAAAAAAGCAAATAAAATATAACCAGAGACATTTAAGTTAAGAACAATCTAACAATAGCCAGAGGGGAGAGGGGAGGGGACAGTGGAGGGAAGGATTTTCAGGAACCACTATAAAGGACACATGGACACAACCAAGGGAGAGGGTGGGAACATAGGAGGGAGATGGGATTGGCTGGGGAGGGGGGAGCGTGGTGGGGGGGAATGCAGACAACTGTAATTGAACAACAATAAAGTAACAAAATCTTAAAAAACAAACAAACAATAAACTCTCTTCAACAGGAAAAAAAAAGACAAATACCATATGATTTCACCTATAAGTGGAATCTAATCAACAAAACAAACAAGCAAGCAAAATATAACCAAAGACTGGGAAATAAAGAACAAACTGACAGTAACCAGAGGGGAGGGGGGTAATGGGGAGAAATGGGGGGAAATGGGGAAGGGTCATCAAGGAACATGTATAAAAGTCACATGGACAAAGCCAAAAGAGGTAGGATCGAGGGTGGGAGGTAGGGATGGGTGGGGCAGGGGGAATGGTGGGGGAGAAATGAAGACAACTATACTTGAACATCAATAAAAAAAACAATAAAATGTGATTGGAAAAAAAATAGAACCCTTTCACATGCATAAGATTTAAGTACCTTAGATTTAGTGGTTAGTGCAATAGAAGCAAATATTAGTATCTTTCTTCCCAAAACACAGATGCCCATTAAGTCTGTACTTTCAACTACAGCAGATAAAGGGAAAGAGAGGACCTAGACTTTCCTTTCTACTGGTCAGACCACATGTAGAGCGATACTTTTGGTAATGCCATTTTGTGAAGAGTGTAGACACACTGAAATGGAGGAGAAGGCAGAAAACTATGTCACATGAGCAAGTGGATTCAGGAACTGGAGACGTTTAGGACAAGAGATAAGGATGACCGAAGGCGATGACATTCTCTTTAAACACTTGAAGGACTATATATAGAGGATGGATTACACATGTGAGTGTCTAAGAAATAAAAATCAGGTTTACTAATATGAGCTGTGAAGATTCAGATTGCAACCTTACATAAGCAAATAACGTGTAACAGTTTAAAGTGATCCCTGCACATCCGAGAGGGACTTGAAATGTTCAAATGAATAAATGAAGTGAAGGGTTTGAATGAATAAATGAAGTGGGAATCGATAACCTGGGCAGGTAGGGGATTTCTATTTCTGCAAACTATTTCAGTAAAAGCTGAACAACAACTAGGAAGTGTTGTAATGGGAGATAGATGGTGAAAAAGATGTACTCTGTGCCTCCTTCCAAGCCTTGAGTTCTCCTTTTTCAATAATTCTATTCACTTTAAAGAAAAACAGCGTTGGTTTTACTTAAGTCGGTGTTGACAGTGTACATGGCTAGTTATATATCAGTCATAAGAAACTTTCCAATCAAAACAATAGTGTCATTTTTCCTTGAGTAATTCTCACCAGGTTTTTGCTTTTGGAAGACACCGTTGGTTAAAGAAAGTTAGTAGTCAGTGTTCTCAGAATACATTGTGGGAATGAAGCAAACCTCACACCAACAATGCATTATTATTACTTATTTATTTTTAGCAATTAGTCATGGAACCACACAGGGGCCCAGAATTTCCTGGGCGCCTAAACATGAAACCTCTGCCTCTGACAGCTTCCAGTCTAGAGCAAGACAAACAGAACAGGAAACCTGAGCTTTCCCACAAGAAGATGAATGGGCATCATTGATAGCTTCATGTGTGCCCTCTTCCAGACAACAATGCTTTATTTCTTCAGAAAGTTTCAACTAAGAATCAGCTCAGGGCGTATTTTTGTCCTCTAGAAAACAGCACAATCAGTATTGCTACAGTTGCTTTCAACATGTGAATTTGCTCGGAGAATTATGAGTTGTTCAGCTGCCTTCATCTTCATTGTCACCCATCAGGAACTTTGTTCTGAGCACTTCTTAAGTTCCTGGCATGATGCTGCAGAAACTTAGATGCAGATGATTAGGATGTGGCTCTTGCCCTAAATAGAACTTGCATTGAAGAAAGGCAAGCTACACCAACATGAAATGCTGATTAGATACCAGCCATAACACTAGTGGAAAGAATATAAACTTTGGTTTCAGACAGAACTCAGCTTGAAACCTATCTGCACTATTTATTAGTCATTAACCTTGATCAATGTTTCTAAATTTTCTGAGCCTTTGTTCCACTGGTAAGATGATACTACCCAACTAGGGTGTTAGTTATAAGAATGGAGTGAGATCCGATAGAGAAAACAAAACATCTGACAAAAATTCAAGTATTGTCTTAGGTGCTAAATGGGTAGACGAGATCAGAGCTTGGCAAAATTTTTCCGTACAGGACCAGATAGTAAATGTTTTAAGCATTGTGGGCTACACAGTCTCCATCACAGCTACCCAACTTTGCTGTTGTAGCATGAAAGAATGTATAGACAGTATATAAATGAATGACTGCTGAGTTCTAATAAAATTGTGTGTATAAGAACAGGTGGATGGGTCTGCAATTTATTGATCCCTGGATTAGACAGTAAGTGTCATAAGAGTTAGGAAGACATAATGATTATCAAAGAATGAGAAGAGTATCTTCTCATAGGAGAGGGGATGTTTTGTTTGTTTATTTTGGGTTTCACTTTTTATCTAGGATAAATGTGCACAACATATGAGGACTCGACTTACCCTGCAAGGTTTACTATGAACAAAATCAGCTCTTCCCCATTCCCTTGTATGAGAGGCAATAATTTGTAACTCCTTTAACTGATTCATCTGGTATTAACCTATTCACCTCCAATCTCTAAATACACACACACACACACACACACACATACACACTCACAAGTCTGTCCAGAAGAAGTCCAGCCACTGTTAATATAACAAGAACAGTTTGCATGACATCGATGTAACCTGGCAGCCAAGGAGAGTGGACTGGAATGCACATGCATGAACAATGACAACTTCACTGTACTAGTCAGTGAGGGCGGTAGATGCCACTGAATGAGCATGTGTACTGTGTGGTCATCCCATTCACAATGACTGAGTGAGTAGAGCAATGAATCTGTATCAGATTTTGCATTAAGCTTGAACATTCCTTAATGGAAACTATTCCAATGATTCAGAAGGCCGCAGTTATGGGCAACTGGTGATTGGCAGCTTCATCACAACAATGTGCCTGCTCATGTGTCAGGTCTTATGCAGCTTTTTGACAAAACATCAAATCATCTAGGTGACTCAGCCCCACTACAGCCCAGATTTGGCACTCTTAGACTTCTGGCTTTTCCCAAAACTAAAATCACCTTTAAAAGGAAGAGACTTCAGACCATCAGTGAAACTCAGGAAAATACGATGGGGCAGCTGATGACAATTCAGAGAATTGTGTGAGGTTCCAAGGTACCTACTTTGAAGGGGACTGAGGCGTCATTGTCCTATGTACAATGTTTCTTGTATCTTGTATTTTCTTCAGTAAATGTCTCTATTTTTCATATTGCATGGCTGGATACCTTCCGGACAGACCTCACTATAAATCCAAATTGATTTTTAAATTTCAAGTCCTATGTACAGTTTTTCTATCATAAAATATAGAGATTCCAAAGATTCCCCCCACCAATCTCCCAGCACATGAACATCCTTTTGGTCACCTCTATTGCCTTCCAGCTTAGTCATGTAGTAATTTTGTTCAGATCAATATTTAGTATTCATATGACTGTATGTGATTCAGATATAAATTATATTGTAAACTATGGTTACTTAACCTTTGTTATCTAATGTTTTGTTTTTCCTGGATTTAAATATTTCCTTTCTTATCTTTTTCTTAGTTTCCTTCCTATTGTACTGTAATCTCTAATTCCTCCTCAAGCTTTCACAGTTGTCTAATGATCTCCATAAGTTGTTCACATGCATCAGATGTACTAAAGTTCTTGTCTTCCTGAAGAAGAAATCACTCAGAGAAGTAGGTCTCCAACTTGTACATTCATCGAGATTACTTAGACTAGTGACAACACAGATTTCTGGGCCCCAATCCCAAAGATTCCTGTTCTAAGGGAGCACTGGGGAATTTCTTTGGTAACTAGTTTCTGGGCGACACTGTTGTTGGGTCTTGGACCACACTTTGAAGAGTGTTAGGAAATAGTGGCCAAGGTCATTCTGCCCCATGGCAGTCCAGACTGGGTGTCTTCTATATTGGATATGGCCACCAAACCTGACATTGCTGTTCACCATTACCTTGGGGATTTCCATGACTTGTCTCCTTGCGTTGCTACTGAAAAATCCAAAGCCCTGTGTGCCACCTGCAGATAATAGTGTCTACCATTGTCAAATCAGCTTATCATATGTTAGTGTATTTGACTTTCCCTCTCTGTGAGCTCATTTTAGGAAACAACAATATCTTATACACTGTTGTATCTCCCATACCTAGAAAATAGTGAGCACTCAGAGCAAAGGTTGGCTGATGATTTTCTCCCTAGATTTATATAAAAATGTCTCTCTGTTCTCAGTATACTGAAGAAGGGGTTTGTTAACATGTAGTTCGATAAATAAAAAACAGATTTACTTAATTTTTCATCTTCCTTCTGACCCATAAAGCCTTTTTTATTCAAATTTACCCATGCGAATTTTCCTCTTGAAAACCTCCTTCTGTATGTTACTTAATTATTGAGAATAATGGGAGTCGATGTATATTTATTGACTATTTTGATAGATCTGTATTCTTCGAGAAACCTGTCATGACACTTCCTATCCTACAGGAGTTTCCTATAAGGAATTCATTTTCTCCCATGGGATGGGTTCAAGTTTGTTTGAAACTGATATAGGAAATCAAATCTTCAGCCTTATTAATTCTATGCACTCTAAATGCCACAGTTTCCAATTATAAAACATGAAAACGTGATTGTCTGCTGGAAACTACACAGTAAGGGATTGTACACAATTTGCTGATAAGGCAAAGAAATTAAAATGTTATTAAATAATTTACTTTCTTCCTAAATGTAATTAATGATGAGATCCACAGGTACCACATGGAACACTGTGTATCTCATAAAGGAGTTCTGTCTTATATCCATTCACATCAATCTCAAAGTTTTCTATTACATCTAAATCCATTAAAAAAAAAAAAAAAAAACACCTGCAGGAGATTGTGTTGTATACATACAACATCAACTTTAAGATTTTCTTTGGGAAAGAGCTTACTATATTTGCTTTCTTTTTCAGGTAGAGCTTATGAAACATGTCAAACCTACTTTGCATATAGGATGATAACATCTTCCATGCCTAGGAGCAAGGGAGTAGACCTGAACACAGGAGATAATTAGGGCAGGGCAAATGATAAACTAGTGTTAGAACTGCGATTACCTTCCTCAAATGGAAGTTAAATCTAGAGGTGCACATATCCTGTTGAATAGCTGAACAATTACCCCCTCATCCATCACTGCCAATTCATTACACTTTATCTGGACCGTATTGCAGCTGAATTCATCTTGTGGGTTATATAGCAGCTTCTTAAAGATGAAATTCTGTGTTGCAACAGGCCAAATGTGTTTGCTGTAGGACCATCTGTCTCATAGTTCTTGTTCACACACTAGTTATTTTTTCATATTTAAGGCTATTTACTGCATATAAATACCCCAAAGCACAAATAACAGGCAGGAATATTTTAGACAAACCTATGACATATATCAAAAGTACTAAAAGAGAAGCAAATAATGGGGTAAAACTCTCTATTGAGTATCAATGGCAGGTCCTTCCGCATCACTTACTCAATATTTAGTGGATAGCCATTCAGGGTTTCTAGTTCTCTCTTAAATCAAGGTGTTAGTATGATGAAATGGAGAGAAATCTGATTATTATATATTTTTTCCAATGAGGCAAACTATTTTGTCTTAGAAAGTGTGACATGCCAAACCTATACAAATTGAATCTGTACAAGAACTAAAAACATAGAATTGTAGAATACCAGAATTGGGAGGGACCTTAGAATTCTTTGACTATAAACCTCCTGTTGGTGTTTGAGACCCCTTCAAAGCCTGAAGCCATGATCTTCCCAGTATTTGGCTGAATGAGTCTTGTGGAGAGGGACCTTCCAGAGACATGCTGTGCTATTTTCATGCTCTGTTTGGACTGTTTGATCATTCATTCATTTATGCTATGTTGGAACCATTTGATCATTCATGCTATTCATATTTATTAAGTGCTTACTGTGTCCCAGAGACTGGCCTAGGAAATGGAATCCATATAGTTCCTGTACCCATCAGTATTCTTTTATTTGCAAGTACAAAACTTAGTCCAATCAACCCAAAGGCATTATTTAAGCAAAGGGAAGAATTTTTTTTTAAATCTAATATTAGTAAAAAATTCAGGAGAGAATTTGATTTTCATGTGATTGGATGCAGGAGCTCAAATGGCTTCATCAGGTGGAGGCTTCTCTTCATTTCTTTACCCTCTATGGTCCTCTCCATTGGCCCCATTCTCAGGCAGGCTCTCCACCATTTAATGATAAAAGTCCAGGTTCATATGTTCTCCACCTTCCAGCAACTTCTTTTCAGTCTGCCATCTGAAACCACAGTAAGGTTTATTCAGCCTTTAAAGGACAACCTTCAACTATGTCTCACCTTGAGACTTTTCTTCTTCAAAGTGGTTTCTCCATTTTTTCCACCTGTCCATAGAAATGATGTTACTCCTTATGTCTAGTCCTTACTCAACATTTCTTGAAAGAACAAATGAATGAATGAATAAATGAATGAGCACATTTTTTTCAAGCTAGTATATGAATACTTCAGGGGTCAAATTATGTTTTGCATAACTCAAAAGCTCATGTTCTTTTCACTCCCCAGCGTGTCCCTACTCTGTGTACACTTACTTAGCAGACAAGCAAAAGCCACAGAACAAGTCATGATGCTGTGTGTCAGGGGCTGTAATAAAGGGCAGGGAAAAGCTTGTGAATGCCTCCACTCAAAGGCCTAAATTACATACTTTAGAAGTTTTCTGACCAGAGTATGTCATTCACTACAGAGTAGTAACAGATGGTATTGAGCAAATTTATAGGTAAATTGAAAAGTTACATTGTCATCAGTTTTTTATGCTTTCAAATGTCTATCCCCAAAACAATGAACAGTGCGAACACTATGTAGTACAGTAAATAGTACATTTTATTAATAGTCACATTCAGTGATGAGTGCATGACTCAATCTAAGCCTATGAGACTCAGTTTCAAGACTTGATAGGGAATCGCTGTGAAGAACATGCTTTCTTTTAGAGGTGCTGAGCCGGCAGGTTGGAAGCCTGGTGTGGGTGACTATCTTTGCACCATTTGGTGATTGCTTAACTGGAAAGCATTTTGACATAGACGAATACACAAATGAGGAATGGAGACAGAGACAGAGTACCGATTGCATAACTGAAGGACCTGTATCCATCTGGGCCTATTGAAGCAGGCTCCATGTTTGGGATTTTTACATATACAAGCCCATACATTTCTTGTTTGAGCCCATTTGAATAGTGTTCCTGCCATATGTAACCAAACTATCCTGCTCAATACATTTGAGTACTTTGGGTGTGGTCTCTACTCAGCACTCGGAAATGCAAAAATAATGAATATATTTTTTCTTCTGTTGATTGAGAGAATACAGGCATCAGAGAAATTGGGTACTTTCTAAAGTCTGGTCTAGGGTCAGCTGGACTAGATAGGAAGTGGACAGAGCTTATCTTTTGAGTCAGGGCAGGAAGATTTAAATCTCAGTTCTATCACTTATTTTAGTATGACTTTGGGCAAATCATTTGGGCAAAAACATCTGCAGATTTGTTTTTGAAAGGGATGGCTCTATGAATCATACTTGTAGTCTCAATTTCCTGTGAATAATCTGGGAATATGATGAGATCATATTAATAGCCAATTAATAGCACTGCCCTCTTGTATTCACTTACTCATCAAGAAGTTTCAGTGCCCAGAACGAAGCCCTCAAGAACTGCTGGAAGTCTTCCTGGGCTAAACATAGGAAACCACCAACAGTGGGTAGGATAAGCAAGAATTATATACTATGTCTTGTGTAACTGTCTGTTGGAAGCAAGCTCAAACAGTACAGGTTAAGCTGAAACATTTTACAAAAATTCTAGTGCATCATATAATTTAATGTTAATCCTCTCCTTTGTAAATGACAAAATTAGCTTTACTGGATAGTTATCACCTGTTAAGCACTGTAAATTAGTCCTTTATATCAATTAATTGATTTAATCCTCATGACAATCTACAAGATATTATTATACATTATTAACTGAATTGTACAGATGAAGGCTCGGAAAGATTAACTTGTCCAAGGCTACACAGCTGATGTGTGGTAGAGCTGGAATATGAATCCACGTACCTGGTCCCCACATACCACATCCCCTTTCTAGGATTGTCATTTGATTTCATGGGGTGTGGTTTGCCTGGATCTGGTAGCAAGGTTTTGTGGGCATTCACATGCACCATTTTCCTTTAGTGACTGAAGATTTGTTTCTAGATCAAGATGGTCAGGTCTGGCTGCTTTAGAACTGTCTTATTCCAGGAGAACCCACACAAAGAGATTTCTAGGGAAGGTGAGTGTTGTGATCAGGTTTGTCTGTTGATTTCACATGATGTGGCATGTCTCAATCTCATCCCGGGGGCCAGCTTGAGCCCTACCCCATTTATAGTCTTTGGGTGGAGATGAAACATGTATCAGTATCTACAATGTACCCAGTTAAGCCTCTTCCCAAACCTGTGAATAAAAAGAATGAAGGAAGCATCTTCTTAATTGGGTATATAGAAGTGTCACCCATTTACTTGCAGTGCGAGTCATTTCTGGTCTTGATGAGTGCCTTCCTGCATGTGAACACAGGCCAAACCTTTCTGACTAATGCTAGGATTAACCAGTTGATCCTGGTCTTTATCCGTATGGTAATGTATCATGTGGAGCTTTTCACCAGTGCATAGAAACACAGCTGAAGGGTGATGGAGGCTTTGCTTCCTCCCTCGACGTGCCGTTCCACATCTCTTTAACTCATATTGTCCTAAGAAAACTGACCTCCTCAACAAAGTCTGCTCTCACTCTGCTAGCTCCCAGGCATTTCTCTCTCTCACCTTAAAATGACTATCGCCTTTGTCGCTTACGCCAAGGTTTCTCAAGCTCAATACTGCAGGTATCTGGGCTGGATAATTCTTGGTTGTGGGGGGCTGTTCTGTGCTTCTAAAGATGTCTAGCTGCACCTCTGGCTTCTTCCCACTAGGTGCCAGCTGCACACCCCTTGCGCTGACCAATCCTACCTCCCCACTTCCGTTTAAGAATCAAAAACGTTTCCAGGCATTGCCAAATGTTCTGGGAGAGCAAAATGGGTGCTGGAGGGGACCACTGGCCTTTGCCAAACCATTTCGTTTAAAATGTTCTGCCATAGAATTCTCTAGTTTTCCTTGTGCATATTTCTCCAACAAGGTGGCATAACTCTGAGGCAGAAATCATGCATTATTCTATGCGTTTGGTTCTTCCAAATGTGAAGACAACAGGAAAGTCCATTAGTAGCTGTTAAGTGCCAACCTGGTGGCTGAACTTTTTAAGTGCTTTGCATGTGCCATTTTATCAATTCCTTCTGTGAATATTTATTGAGTACCTCCTTACTGTATGATACTTTAGAGGCAACGCACAAATCCAGGCTCATCTGTTTAGTGTGACCTTGGGTAATTTACTTTATCTCTCAGTGACTAAGTTTCTCAGCCTGTAAAACTGGGCAATGCCCTCACTCATGGAGTTATGAGGATGACACACATGGAAATGTGCAAAACATTGAGAACAGTACCTGGCATGTACAAATGTCTGCTGAGTCTCACCTACCACAGTTACTACACATCAAGCCTGATTTTGGTGCAGAGGAATCAACAGTGGACAGGAGGTCTTATTCTCATGGAGATAATATTCTAATGCAGACCCACTTAACCCTTATAAAGACTGTGTGCAATGTGATTGCCCCATTTCACAAGTGGGAAAAGTTCAGCTCAGCGAAAGGCAGTAATTAGCCCAAGGTCACACAGCCAAGCTGTGAACTCAGTTCTATCTGGTAACAAAGCTATGCTGAGTATTTGATAGGTTCTCAATATACTTGTTGATGTTTAGTGCAAAAAAGGAAATTATTTCTATTTCCTTTCGTTCTTCCACTCTTTTTGTTTTCTCTTTTCTAAAGATTCCTGAACTCTTTCTTCTAACTTTTACAAGTATATTTTGTTTACCATTTCACATTTGAAGATTTATGTTCCTTGTGATCATCTCTGCTGATGAACCGTTCTTAGTCTTTAGATAAATGAAATTTCATTGAAAACGAAATGTCCACAGTGATTCATCTTTACAGCAAATGGGTAATGTGTACTTTAGAGTTTAAAAATAGAGATGACTCAAGAAAATCATATGTTTCCTGTTTTAAAAAAAACTTTTCGAAGATTTGGGTGCCCCTCCACCCCTCACCATCATATTAGACATGGTGACCATAATTGGGGTGCACCTCCAAGGAGAACCTAATATAGTTCATTCCTTTCCTATTTTAACATCGAGAAATACTATTTATCAAAATAATAACTTCATCTATTTCTGGCTACATTTCACACTGGCTCAGGGACTCTCCAGTGTGCCCAGGCACACCATCTGGGGCCGATCACCACGTGGAATGCAGTGAGTGATCAGACCGTCCTCCAACGCTCTTTCTTGTTCTCTCTTGGAGGTGGGTACATGAGGCACTAGGGTCATGGACAAGGGCCGCCTTCTTGCTAACTGACCCCTCTGTTATAATTTTCCCGGGGCTCTGCCCGTGTGTGTTTACGTGTGCTACTTCGTAGTGGGTGTGGTAGAAGAACAGCAGCCAGGCTGGTTAGGCTGCAGTCTGGAGACTGGGAGGAAAAAAAAAGCCCCTGTGCTTTGCATCTCTCACATCAGTGCTTCCATGGAAAGGCCAGCCTGTTGGCAGCTGACAGAAAACCTTGAAGAATTTATGTCGTGGCATGAGAGGAAACGCATCAATGATCCTGGGTTCCATGGCCTTGGCTCACAGTGATAGCAATGAGATGTTTTCACATTCATTTTATCAAAGTGCATCCTGAAAGAATATGCTGGGCAAAAACTTTGTTTTAGGTGAAGGTAAAAGAGATGAAGTTTTCAGAAAATTCCTTGACTTAAAAAATATGCTACGCCCTTGCAAATTGAATGCTTATTTGAAAAGAGACTCCCTGCCTATCTTTGTGAACAAAAAGCATATCCGAAAACGCAAAAGGAAGTGAAGGAAGGATGAAAGGCAGTCTGACTGAATGAGTGACACCAGAGAGAGACCTAACTTTGCAACTGCCTTTCCTGGAGCCTTCTACCTCTTCTCAGGACGGGTCTTAACTACACTAAGGACTTTGAAGTGTCTTCTTGGGCCTGTGTGTGTCTCTGTCTGCTTCTCACTTTGTGCTGACTGCCAGGTTTTGAAAGTCAAACCTTACCTCCAAGTCCCGGTTCCCATCCACTCGGCCTTTCATCCCAGGATCCGTACCTGGCGTATTCAAGCAGGTGTGCCACACGGACGTATGGCAGCCGTCACATGACTCCATGGCTCAGCGATGCGTTTCTTTTCATCCCGTGATAGAGGTTCTTTAAGGTGGTCTGTCAGCTGCCAAATCTGCTGAGAGGAGAGACAGGCAGTACTGTTCCTACTCTGCCTCACATGGAGAAAACATAATCTCGTCCCTGCCTTTACCCTGCCAAGTCTCTGTACGTATTTGGCACATTGAATGTGTTTACTATCAGTTAACAACATGAACGATTCTGGATTCCTTACTCCACACACACGCACACACATACACAAACACATACTGCCCTAAAATACACCACCAAACACCAAATTTCCAATTGTGAACACTCAGTTCTGTGAGAAATACACTGATTACGGAAGGGTGCAGAAACTTCAAATTGCTGATTTAGAGATAGTATAACTTTGCTTTGCTTCAGGAGAAATTAGACACTTCCAGAAAGAGGTGCTGGTCGTTGGCAGTGAGCAAGGCACACTCACACTGTGAAAGTTTTCACCAATGATGAGCACCTTGCCCTGACTCTGCTCTTTACTTTTCTATCCCTGTGTCTTTGAGGTGTCTTTCTTCTCTTACCTTTACTTGTCCATGAGAGATCCAGCAGATCGATTTCCTCCAAGAAGTTCTCCTAACAGTTGTCTTTCCCTTCTCTGAACCTCCATTGCATGTTGGGCTTCTTCGGTGGTAATTGTAATACTCTCCTCTAGGTTTTGTGTCCTAGACATATGAGCCTTGAGTGGCGAGCTGGGTCTCACCTGCCTTTTTCGGAATCATGTTTCCTAGCACAAATGATGAGTCACAGCTGCTCGATAACTGTTCACAGGATGAATGGAATGAGTGACTTGGCATCATATTTTAAATGTGAGGGCTTGGGATGTAGATAAAGAACACAGATACTATTGACACTCCGAAGATTGAGATTAAAGTTCATCCTCTGTGAATTAGGGTCAGGGGGAAGATCACAAGTCTTTCCCTAGAAAAACAGGTGGGGGTCAATAAGACATCCCTAGAATTCTTATATGAATCATATGAGTTGATAGAGATATTGCAGTTTTTGAGTTGTACGTTGTGAAGAGATTTTGGCTGATATTTGAGTTAATTCTTAATACTTAAGTAGGACTCCCTGCATTCTGGTTTTCTTCTCTTCCCCATTACTCTAATGCTAACAAGAATCTTGTCTTTGGCGTAAGAAGGGACCACAGGTCTAGCAAGTGCATGATGGATTAGATGGATCCGGGCCTGTTTTCCTTCTTTGGCTCTCCGTTCCTCTGTCACCACTGAGACACGTGTGTGAGAGTGGAGGTTCGGGCTATGGGTGTTAGAGTGGATTGACATACCAGTATGTACACAGAGGAACAGAACTGGCTACGTTGGGCTGCAAGTGTATCACCCTTTGCACAAATGAATTAACCAGGCATACAGTCTCATAATTCTACTGAGTCCTCAATGTGGTCTTGAGTTAATCCATCATTCCACTCATGGGATAATCCCTTTCTGTGATGGCTGAAGTAATTGATGGTGTTTTCTGGTTTGGAAAAGACTAGGTTCAGTGTTTCCACAGGGCGTTTTTGAGAAGTAAAAAGAAGAATAGAGTCAGTGCTAAAAATAATTGTTGAACACATACAGTCCCACTAGCCACAGTGTCAGTGGTCTGCTGTCACTGAAGAGGACAGTCTTGGACATACCTTTGCAAGAGTAATCCTGGACACTTCTAAATTGAAACAAAATGGGGAAGGACTCAGAAATAAACATCTTCACAGAACCCACACACCTAGGGTTTTTTTGTGTGCGTTAGGTTGCATCCATCCTGTCACATTTAATGATATTTGCAGCAGTGATTTTTTTTTTAACGACACAAGTTCAGTTTTAAAAATAGAAATCCAAATACAGAGGACAGAGAAAAACTCTCCATTGCATCAGTATGAGCATTTTTATAAGATTTTTTTTTTCTTTTGGCATTCCGATCTCTTTGAAAAGGCTCTCCTCTCTGCTTATGCGGGAAAAATACACCCACTGGCAGCCTGGAGGAAATGAGCACCGTGCTTTGCACAGCTCCCTATGGCCTCAGGTAACAATGGAAATGAGCCTTATTAGACAATTCCTCTTCACTGTGCATGTGAGAAAATTATTTTTAAGTGGGTTTTTTCCTTTTGGATTTAGTAAAACTGCTCTCCTTGAATGAAGTGAAGCTGCATGAGAAGGAATTAGGGCATGTTACAATTCAGCTATTTGAGTCAGATGTAAAAAGAGAAAAAAAAATTGGCGTTTTTGAGGTGGAAAAAGCCAGGTCTTCCTCCTCAGGAATCACAAAAATAACTGCTGAAAACCCTCACACTTTCAAAGAGAAACTTCTTTAAAAGTTACACATGACTAAAAATAGGGGGATTACACTGGAAGTCGGTGCGCTCCTGGGTTAAGTCCCAGAGCCGCGTAGTGGGCGGGGGCTGGAAACTCAGGGTTTGTGATTTTGAATCTGTCCGCTGCAAGACCATTTAACCCTGGGGAGCTGAGTTACCCGTGTTCCTTACCTGTTCAGTGGAGAACTTAAAGAAGTCTCGATGAAATAAATTTCAGGTGTATCATTTGGCTGCGAGGAAAAACCCACTAGCTACACACAGAAGTGAGCATCATAGCGTTAAAGGGCTACTGGAAGCTTGGCTCCTTATTGTGGTGGCTCGGAACAATGGAAAGCATTCCTGAAGTGGCCGAGACCTTATTAGGGGGAGCATTTGTTTCAAGACTGAAGATCTTAATTTGTGGTCAGACCGTGGGAAAGCAAGCCCCCAACTCAACGTGACTGGGAAGCCTTCTAAAGGGAATAGCAATACTTACTTACTCCGCCACAACAAAGCACCTAGAAACAAACACTGTTGGATGATACAATGATGCCAGGGGCCAGGGGAGGGAGCATGCAGAGCTAAATAGAAGTGGTGGTTGCACAGCATTGTGAATGTACCAGATGCCACTGCATTGTTTACTTTAAAATGGTTAATTTCATGTTCTGTGAATTTCACATCAATAAAAGAAAAATACATTTGTAATTCAAGGTAGAAGGAGCTCACTGAATGCAAGCATTATTGCATCACTGCTGGAAGACATGGGTGAGGGTTTTTTTAAAAAAAAATGGTTTGGGGTAGGATGCCTGCTATTTATAATTCTGCTTTTACAAAAAGAAACCTGAACAGCCTTCACTGGAAAAGATGCACGGCCAAAATAGAAGCGATATCTACACATTTAGAAGGGGAGTTATTATTTTGAAAACTGAGCTTTTTTTTTTTAAACAAACCAATGTGATCATTGTTTTTCTGATTGATTTTAATTTGCAGAAATGAGACTTAGCAGAGAGAGGGAACAAATGGGTGAGTGAGATAGCATTATTGCATGGGGCTTGAAACTTGACCTTCATTATATGGTGGCACACAGCCCTTCTGAGGCACCTTGACTCATTCACATTTCAGAAAGCACTCGGTGGAAAGGAATGTGGACTCAGGAAGAATTTAGTTGACTGCAAGTTGATAAAAGAGAGCTCAGGCAGCTTGCTGTCCATGCCAGGACACAATCACCTAGCTCTCAAATGCCCTTTTGCTAAGGCTCCTCCAGCCTTTGTCATTTTCCACTCCCCCCCACCCCACTCCTCAAGTTCACCTCCCAGCCCATAGTAAAATTGCTAATCTCCTCCTTGAACCCCTTCCTTATTTCTTGCTCCCACTGTCCTTTGCCTGTGAAGGTGAACACATCGTGGATGTGAGATGTCATCCCGGGTCAGGACCAGTGAAGGACCCACTTTCTGCAAATATATCATTTGTTTCTAATCTAATGAAAAGGCTCACACCCAGCATACTCTTCATGGCTGGGTTTCTCTCCAGGTGGAGCTCCAGACTCTCGGGTGCCAGGGTGCCAGGGTGCCGGATGATTAAGCCTTGCTTCCAGCAGGGGTTGGAAGCAGCTGCTCCTATATCAAACCTTCTTCTCTCAGCCACTTGCGGCAAAGTGCACGCCCAGCTGTGATTCGAGATGCTCCCTGGCAGCTCTCATCTCTACCGACACCCTTTCATCTCGATTCTCTATAAACTTTTCTTAATATCTGCTTGTTAAACCTGACAGAATGGCATTAGAACAAAGCTAACCTGGCTGCTGAAATGCTGCAAGCGTCATCTGTCAGGCCTTTTTGCTTCTTCCTTTGATAAAGTTTTGCCCAGCGATTATTGTGGAGACCTCGCTGGATGGTTCTGAGGCCTCGGAGCAGAAAGGCAGCCATCTGTGGCAGCCAGCTCAAAGGGTGATGTGGTCCTGGGGCGTATCCTGAGTTGAGTCATCTATTTCTTCCCCCAAATTATTCCCAGTGAGGATCAAATCCAACCTCCCCGTCACTGCTTATGTAAGTGCTTTAAAAACCTTTTGAAATCAAACTTTTAAACTTGGTTGTTCTACTTAAAAATTCCAGAAGCAAGGTTTGGGGCAGTTGTATAAAAATGGGTACAGGGTTCAGTTGCTTTCTTGGGGTCACAGAGCAAAGGAGCATCAGCGTGAAGAAGAAAGGTTAGATCTCCTAATACAAAGAGGAAAAGAGCCCTGCTCATGGTATAAGTGAAGCCTCCATCCCTGCCCGAAACCCAGCTGGTGCTGGAGTGGACAGAATCAGAAATTAGAGCGCTGTCTGGACAATTGGAAGGGCAAGCTTTGCTGATCCGTCTTGCTATGAAGAGCCCATCCTGCCTCCAGACTGGTTGAGAATCTTTTCTAAGAGCAGGTACCTCCATCCTGCTCTCGGAGTTCCTCTTAGGAATGGCTTTCCCCACACAGTCTCTACACGGAGCTGGGGAAGGTTGCATTGAGAGCTGTGGAAACCGCCCTTTAACACTTACTTAACACAGTCCTTGCCAGAAGAGTAGGTGCTCAGCAAATACTTTTTCCCATTTGATTTAGAAGTACAGTCAAGAAGCTAATTTAAGACGGGGTGCTCAGCAAATACTTTTTCCCATTTGATTTAGAAGTACAGTTGAGAAGCTAATTTAAGAGGGGGTGATAAGTAAAAAGTGTCCTTCCTCGAGAGGGGCATCCATAATTTAGTTTGCTAGACTTCACCCGTAAACTCCTGGGCCAGCTTCTGCCCCTCCCCTCCTCATCCCTACCACTGACATGATAGTGTTTACAGAATCCTCATTAACATAGTCCTCTCGATTTTTTTTTTAAATAGCTGTTTTTCACACTCACTTATTTAACCTATGGGAAAAGAAGTACTAGATTTGAAGTATTCCTTATGATCCTCTTTGCTTTCCCATGGAATGTAACTGATCTAGATCACTTTGAAAGCTCGTGAACGCCCTTGGCATTCTGTACCTGGCTGAGGGCGTCCTTTGGAGCTGAAAACTCTGAGCACTCTTTTTATTTCCTTAAGTGCTTCTTAATATATGGTATCCATTTGCAAGGAAGAAAAAGACATTCTCTCAAGAACTGTGAGTCATCACTTTGGGAACAATGCTATGGTGTAATATTAGTTAAACTCAGTTCCTATCAGTTTCAAGTTCAAGAACAAACGAATGAGATGCCTGGTTCTTTACTCCCCCACACCCAGACTCTCCTCCTCACAAGCTATGCCAGGAGAGTTCCCATCTCCAGACTTTTCTCCTTATAAGGCGTGGTTTCTGCCATTAAGAAGTCTGCTTGGACATGGAAGACTTCAAGCACTAAATTAGGTCTCCTGCTCCCTGATCACGGGCCGCAACTGTGCCAAGGTCCAAAAGGAGAATAGGGTAGGTGTGTCCTAATAGCAGACAGTGTTCCTTCTCTAATTGCTGCAAACGCTTTTGAAGCCATTGTCTGGTGGATCTAATCCTGAAGGTGTGAGCTCAGAGCTGCAAGTTAGGAACTCCGAGTTGTAATTCTCGGGTCGGTAACGACTCATGGTAGGGCCTGCAACAAGCTCTGTCCTCTCTGTGTGCCTGTTAATTCATCTGCAAAAGCTAGAGAGATGAACACGCAATTTCTTGATGGGGATATTAGATGGGTTAGACGTTAATAATTGCAGCAAATCATTTTGATGGAAAGCACCCCTAAAGGTTTTACCTGCCTGCAACCTGTTTGAAGTTTTGGTAGGCTTTGTTAGTCTTGTTTCTTAGTGTGGACTTTCCTATGTGGAGGTCTCTAAATCCACAGTGAGGAAATCCAAGTTCCCTTGAAGTTTTGTTCTAATCCTGGTAAGCACAGAGGACTGCCTTCCAGGAGTGTGTCACATGGTGGTTTTGCAAAAGAGATCCCCCCCTACCACAAAGACCTCCCTGGCACCCTTCAGGAACAGATGCCATGCAGGATGGGAACTGGCTTCAGTGGGGGGACCATACTATTTCTGAGCCCATGTGTGTAAAAGCCTCCTCGTGGTCTCTGCTGGGCTATTGCATCAGCCAAGGAGCATCATAAAGACATCCTCTATTGTTGATGGCTTTCTTCCATGTTTGATGAAACAGCCCTTCAGGGGATTAAAAAAAAGTCAAAATGAAAAACGATGTGTCAATAAGTGGAAATTAAATGAATGTGTTAGTATTAATATGTTATATTCTCCATGTGCTCTTCTGAAGAAATAGTGTTTATATTCAGAGTCAGCTGCAGGCTTCCAGTATGATAAAGAAAGAAGGGACCCAAGAGAAATTGATCCAGCAGCCCCCCCCCCCACCCCCCTGCCGACATGGCTTCTATCTCCGCTGAATCCTCCTGTAGGTTGCTCACTTACTTCTCTCCTTGGAAAGGAGTGCAGTTCCTAAGTGTTCCTGGTGCATGGGTCTCTGCTCTTTGCTTTCTATATTTCGGGTCTCTTGAGGCCTGAAGCATATTTCTGTCTCATCTACTTAACTCTGCTGTTAAATCTCTGCCACCGTGCCTGTCTCTTCAGCTCACCAGATTTCACACTCATTTGCCAGTGGCTGTGAAAGGAAATGACAGCAGAATTTCTCACGGACTTGGCTCCCACCCAGTGTAGAAAACGTACGAAGCTGATGTCTCCCAGAGCCCCATCTTTAACTCAGGTGTCCCCATTTCATTGGGCTCAGCAGATTTCCGACATCTGGGCTGTATGACATTGTAAAGAGTTCAATCTGGAGACTCGTTTTCCCTTTATGTGTCCCCAACCCATGTTTGAGCCAAGGAGCCTTCCCATAGGTCTGAGACTGAAAGAGTGCAGATTTTATCAGTCCTGCTTTTAGCAGCGCCCTGTGGAATAAGGCACCTCCTGTTCAATGTTCCTTCTACTGCTTTGAAGGTGTGAATAGACAAGCAGGACCTGTGAGCTGACAACCGTGCTGTGTGAGCCCCAGAGATGGGGAGCAGAGCTGTGTTCATGGCTTGGAGCCCTGGTGGAGAACAATGGAATGCCGGCATTCCATGCTCACTCCTTCATTCACCTGTTCTTCCATTCACCCAGCAAACAGTTACCGAGTTCCTAGTGTGCTGGGCACCAGGTTAGCAACTGAGCTATGATGGCTGACATTTATTGAATGCCTGTTGCAGAGCAGCCCCCGTGCTAAATGTGATGCTGCACAACACTGAGAGACAGGACTGGGGTGATCTCCACTTTAATAAGAAGAAATTGGCATTTAGAGGTGGTAAGTGATGCAGCCTGGATTTGAATGCTGACACTCTCCCTCAAAATTCTGAGCTCCTAACAGCTACACTGCACAGCTTGGATGCTGGCCTCTTTACTAGGCATTGTGGGAGCTACCAGGACAAATATGAGACAGTTTTCTGTTCTCCAGGAATTAATGATAGTAGAAGGAGCGAATACTCACTGCACTGCCACTTACACAGTATGCTACTTCTTGGATAGGCCACTTCTCTGTGCCTCAGTTTCCTCATCCTTAAGATGGATGCAATAACATTTTTCTATTTCTTTGGGTTATTTTGAGGATTCAGTGTGTTAAAATATGTAAAATAGGGCGATGCCTTAACCATTTGAGACTTAACTCATTTTTTATTGTTAACTGTTGCTATCCACTATGAGTAAATAACAGTATTCATTAAGTGACTGCTGTATACCAGACACTATGTTAATCACTGAGGGATCGATGGTGAACAGGAGATCTAGTCTGTGCCCCTTTATTTTTCCATTGGGGTGGAGGTAGCCCAAAGAATAATTCTAACAGAAAGGAAATGAGAGCCCTATAAGACAATACTCATTCCTCCTTGAGAAAGAAAAAACTATTACTGAGATAGTTCCTGACTCCACCCTAACTTCCCCAAGCACAAAGGAATATTTTGGAGACTGACTTGAAGAGAAGGAGCAGAGAAAATGCTGGAGTTGGCAGAGGGAAGCTGTCTGGGAGCATCTGACACAGGAGGGAAGCAGATTAGCAACAAGCAGCATCTCCTCTGTTTCTCTGATGGGTCACCCCCAAGAGTTCTGAAGTTCATTGATACATTTGCTTCTCCTGTGTGGTCAGAAATAAAGTCAAGGTGGAAGTCACTGGGACTTCCAGAGAAGCCCTTTCACTTCCATGGTGGATCAATTCCGTTGACTAAAGGGCAAACGTCACTTTCTCTGGACTTTGGATACAGAAAGTATGTGTACGCACAAGGGGGAAAGCTGTTTAGGGAGAAATGGAGGTCTGCATATTTATTCGCTGTGTGCCAGGAACATGTTATGTGCAGGGATACGCATGCAAGAAGGACCAGTCTTCATTCTTAGGGAACGTGAATCCTTTCCTTCTTCATTTTGTTTACCCCAAAGAATTATCCTGCTCTTTAGCCTTACAGAGAACATTGCCGTGTACCCTGCCACCTCTCCAAAATGCCATTATTTGAAGACTGAAATGTATGCAATTACTTTGATTCAGAAAGAAGAAGTATTTTCTAGCAGGAGATAGGAGTGGGATTAGAGAACTCCTTGGAACATTTTGACAGTGATTTTTCTTTGTTTCACTGGTGGTGAGAATCCTGGAGTATGGCCATATTGACCAGAAATGATGAGATAACCACTTGTTCTTGTCACACATCCAAAGTGACAGGTCTCTTCAGTTTCTGCAAAGAGCAGCTGGAGATCCAGGGCCACCTGAGTCTGAGGCAGCAGGTACTGCCACCACCAGTATGTCCTACCTCTTCCCCCTAAATTCCTAATCACCCTGAAAATGGGCTTCCTTTTAAGCTTGCAAAATAATAGGGTATACCCCCCTTTTCATATAAGAGTACCGTATTACACCTCCCACAGCTTTCTTTGTTTGGAACTGTTCATTCTTGGAACTGATATTCTTAAACCAGGGAAGAATGAGAAAATTTCAGTGTCTTGGTGAAATTACCTCATTTAGGAATAATTGGTATTCACAGAAGAGATGCACATTTTCATCCACCTAGTAATGAACAAATTAACAAGACACCTACTGAGTTGTGTTAACAAAATTACCAAATATAAAAGGAGCTAATTACTATCCACTTCATCCAGACAGACTCAAAACTGCATTCATAATGGGCTTTGTGGCTGGCTGGATGGAGGCTGTGGAGAAAGGAAATGAACAGGTGCCTGGTGATTGAAGATGCTGTCCTTGGCGATAGTTTTGGAAGTGATGCCTGTCTCTCAAGAAGGCTGAGATTGCTTCTAGAAGCCTTCCTTCCTTGCTGGTAAAGATATTTGCAATATGCATGATCTCTTTTCACAGATAACTGACTGTTATCTATAAAACAGCAACCGAAGCATACAGAGATGAGTTTTAGAAATAGTAATCTTTCGTGAAGAGATGTAGGCAGCAGCCTGCCTCTGTGATTATGGGGACAGCTAACCAGAATCACAGGGGACCCTAGCCCAGGGCCTGAAAGGACTTAGTCTTGGGGGAGATTCTGATAAAAATGAAATCAGGGTTCTCATACGTATACTAGAATTTGGGTGTTTTCTCACAGTGAATACTTCTTTTTTTGAGAATGTTTGAAATAGGCTGGTGGCAGTTTTTCTGACTTGACAATGGTTTGGCCCACCTGCATGAATCTTAACTGTAACGAAATATATTTTTCTTAGCATTTGTAATAGAGTTCTGGAGGAATGTAGAGTAATTTTTAGACTATTTAGTTTCAACTAAATATCTCAGCAAATCAAGTGGAAAGTAAAAGAAAAAATAGGTTGTTATTGAGGTTAAGATGAGGTAGAAGAATAAAAGAGGCTTTAGTCTCTTCATTCATTCATTTATCATTAAACAAGTATTATTGATCAGTGACTAGGTGCCCATAAAGTCCTAAATGCCGAGGATAAAACAAGAAACAAGTAAAAAGAATCTGCCAGACAAAAAAAGAAACAGGAAGAAAAGAAGATGATTTCATAGAATGACAAATTATATGAAGTAAAGCAAACAGGTATGTGAAAGAGCAATGGGGCACAGACAAGGCGGCAACGTGAGGCGCGGTGCTCATGAGGTAGTGTCAACCATGAGTTCTTCCAGTTCATCCTGTGTTTGCTGGTCTGGACACATGCAGGGTGGTATGGCCATAGACCAGTGTTTGCTAGTCTAGATTTCATATGGGAACCGGTTTGAAGAGCCAGTTTACAAAATCTTTACCAGCCATGGATTTATTCGATCTTTTTTGATCTTCCATGTTTTTATTATCTGCTACGTGCAGTAAGGTGCTGATTGTCCTTGCTAATTTCTGCATTATGTAGTAAGTTTCTCTCCACCAATGGGAGGGGTGGGTGCTCTTCATTTGTTTCTAGGCACTAATGAGATCATTTTATAGAGGGCTTCTTTTGCTAAAGGGCGGCTTGTTGAGTGAATCTCGGCATTAAGGCAAAGTTACCTGAGCAGTTAGCTCAGAGTAAGTGCAGGTGGAAACAGACTCTGGAGTTCTAAGACAGAATGAACCTCTCAATTGCAGTTTCCACTACATCAACACTTACACTCAGGGTAGGAATGTGGTGGTTCTGGGGGCTGGGATCAAGCCCTGTGCATTGAGAGTTAGGGACCAGCAAGTGCCAGTTGGATTCATTAGTAAGTGGATGAATGATTGACTGAGCAAATGGAAATAATCTATGGCTCTTGAAAATGCTCTCAGACATTTGGGCAAACCAAGGGAAAAGCCAAAAACACACATACATGCACACACATGAGGCTGTAAAAGGACTTAGAGGGCTGTCTCTAAATTGGTCTGACATTCGGGATTTTATGTTAATATTTTTCTTTAGGGCAAGTTGCATTTGAGATTCAAGTCCAAGAGGTTAACATTTTACTTCTGAGATTATGTACAATACAATATTTTGACTTATCCTTTAGAGCTGAGGCCATCCCAAAGTATGGCGAATATGGGAACATTAGATTTTCTTTTTGTTAAAGCATAGAGGCGAGGAGAGAAGATGCTATCACCAAAGTCAGAGAACTACTTAGCAATTAGGTGCCCATTGAGAAGTAGTGAAAAGAGAACAGACCAGGGGGGACAAATTTGCTGGTGGCTTTGCATGAGTTAATTGACTTCCCTGACTGTAGTTTCTTAAATATAGAGGATTCTTTATGTTAATTTTCAAAATAGAGTTGTTGAGAGTGGTACACATTAAATCTTTATACCTTATGATGACCTGGGCATTTAAAGACTCAGAATGTCTTATAATAAAGCCACTTGTTTTACTTTGTTTAGGAAAACATTTTCAAAACTTTTTGCTTTTGGTTACTGTTGGCATACTATGGATCTATTTTTTCAATAAACATTATCTTAGGATGCTGTTCAAGACTCTAGTTGATATCTGTACGCATGCACACACACCCCACATACACACTGACTACCCAAATCTTTTTTCAAGCAGAATAGGTAAATGTCTTCCCAGTTTCTCCTATTTTACTGAACCACTGTGACTGAAGTACACTCTAGGTTCAATGCATCTTTTTTTAAAGATGTTTTTGTAAGATAAATCAAGCCCCATCAAAACTTTTATCAAGAGTCACAACTTCTAAAAATTCTAAAGACCAGTCCTCCCTAACCCCAAGTCCAGTTTTTAGGGAAAAGCCACAGGCAGGAGTGCTCTTCTAGCCCACGGGCGTTTTTGCTTATGTCCCTGTGGTAGAATTACCTCATCTCTGACTGTCCTTTTATGCGCACACAAAGAGATACACGTCTAAGAAATGTATGTAAAGAGGTGCGATGTGAAGAACCCAGCTGACGGTGGTACAGCAGGGATTTCTTTCCTCTCTCCTTCATTCTTTTCTGACCTGGTCACCACGAGATTTTCAGTTCTGAACATACCTTCTGGCATTAAATTGCTAGGTTTTCAATTTAAAAGTTGTGCAAAAAACAAGTGAGGCTGAGAAGGAAGGAAGGAAGGAAGAAAAGAGGGAAGAAGAAAGGAAAAAAAAGAAGACAGGTTTTCTCTTATATATTCCCTACTATTACAACCCGAGTGGGCCCTCCTGATTTTCGGAAGTAACATCCCCATTTTACATTATGCTACTCTGTATCCTGGCAGATGTCTGCCGTTCCCCCAGTGAATGATTTCTAAGCTAGTGGTGGCCACTTACTACTTTGGGAGTAAGCTAAAGGCCAATCAATAACATGGTGATACTTCTGGAGAGATTCTGCTCTCGAAACATAATTGTTGGAAATTTCATTCTGTCATTTGGCTTGAAGCACAGCATGTAGTTGTCACAAAAGGACATTTGCTCCGGGGGTGAGTGTGACATTGATAGGATCTAATTTCACACCATATACAACAGGTTGAAGAGCATCACTACTTTGCAAACCTTGAGTTTTATCTGCTGCTTGGTGCCTTTTTGTTGCCAGACTCCATTTCCTAGTTTGTTCTGCCAAAACTGGCAGGCTAGCAGCTTTTCAAAAAAAATTAGGCAGAAGATAGAATTTTCTGTAGCATATGATGAATGATAGAAAAAAAACGAAAGTACTAAAATGTCTTTATACAAAAGTGCAAGGACTGTAGGAGGTTGGCAAGAAGATAACTATGCATCTGAGTGAAGGAGGTTAGGACTACCTATAGTAAACAAAATCTGCGGAGATCAGGTTCATTGCTAAGATGCCATCCTTAAAAGATCAGGACCATAGAGGGATTGGATAAAGGAAAAAAGATAAAGAGGTGCTATATATATCAGAGTTTTTTTTTTATTTTTATTATTGTTCAATTACAGTTGTTCCATTTTCCCCCCAGTGTTCTCTCCTGCCCTGCCCACCCCCTACCCTACATTCAACCCTTCCCCCTCCCCCTCCCCTTTGTCCTTGGGTCCTTTATACATGTTCCTTGACTTGTGTTAATGGGGCTCCATACTAGGTGCTTAGCATTGAGATAAGCACTAAGTTGAATTGTGGCTTATGAGATGATACCTGTGCAATACACTGCCTGCTTTCTGCTTCTGATTTGTAGTAGATGCTACATTCTTGAAAAAAAAAGCCTAACACCAGGCTTTGTTTCTCATATTTAAAATTATTTGGATTTATTTACATATCACATATATCAATTGAGGATACAAAAATTGCAAAGAATTCATGTAGTTTTAGTCCTAAGGAATTCTGTAAACTATCAGAAGATTCACAGACTACTCTCGCTAAAGGCAGAAGTTGATACTTACCAAATAAATTGTGCCAATAAATTCACTAGGAGTTCAGAGAAGGGGAGTGTCACTTTTTCCTCATTGATTGAAAGCAAGTCCTTTAGTAGATGGTGGCCTTTGAACTGGGCCTTGGACAGTTGATAGGATTTCAGGAAGAGGACCTATATCTGCAAAATTGTAAAAGGAAGTGAATGAGCAAAGGTGAGAGGGCAGAAAATACCATGTTATTTAGCCAGGTTTCTTTGCCCTTTTTCCTGTCTCAGCTGCTGGCCTTTTTATCTGTTCCTGGACTCCCAAGCTACGGATCTACAAGTCATTCATGACCCCTAATTTTCCCTCACTCTTAAAATCTAATGAGTCACTAAGTTCTACTGATTTCACTTCTTATGCAGCCAACAATTTGACCCTCTTCCTCCATTATCACTGAATTAGCCTTAGTGAGAATGTTAACACCTTATCACTTATGGCAATGCATGTACCTCTCTCCACAGTTAGTGTTTCCAGGTTTTATTATTATAATCAATCCCTTAGAGGGCTTTCTACCAGAGAAATGGTTCTATACCTCTAATCTCATGATTTCACTCCTGCTTAAAATTTTTAATGATTCTATTATCTTCAGGATGAAGTCCAAATTCTTTAGAATGGCATAGGGTTCCCCCATGAACTGGCCCCTCCTACCTCTCCAGCTTCATCTGCTACTTCTGCCTTCATAATGGCCTTTCCTTAGTACATAGTGGGAGGTTAT
>VMDR010012532.1:0-26439 GCA_007922815.1 Macrotus californicus | reverse complement strand
GGAGACTGGAAACTGAAGAAGGCAGTTTGTAAAGTGATATATAGATATATGTACATAGATACATAATGCCCAATAGTGGCCAAGTTTAAAACAGAAGTAGCACTCTAAGAAATATCCTAAGAAGAATATGGTGGTCCTACTTCTGAAGAAGGCGAACTGCCAGTAAAGTGGCCAATAAAGTAATAAAAACCGCTTATTATTTTAAGATATAAGAACAACTTCAAACCCAGGTTTTAATAGTCTTAAAAATAGGAGATTGATTGAACACAAATGTCTAATATTCATAAGGTGCTTCGAAACACTGTTGCATCGGAGATTAATAAGGCACGCTGTGCAAACAGGCAGCATTCAAGGCTGGCAGTGAGGAATAAACAGCTACACGAAAGCACGAAGCAGCCCGTTACATAACAGGGACGAGTCCTGTGGCAGGTTCGAGGCAGAAAAATATATATCTGCTGAATATTTCTGGGAAGAACGTGAACATAAGTCTTGAAATGCTTTCTAAATTCATGTGGTAGGTACACCTCAGAAAAATTCATTATACTCTGTAAAAACTCCTAAGTGGAACTTTTTCAGGCCCAGGTTAACAAATGCGTGCATTTTCCTAGCTCATGACAAACCAATTGTCAAATTTTAAATTAAATCTATAAGGGAATCAGTTTTCCAACATTTTCTTGTATTAAATGGAGGGGTATGGCCAAAAAATAAAAGAGGAGGTGAATCTCTCTTGCAAATCCAAGATGAAATGCTGAACCACAAATAAAACCAGGAAAGTAAGAAAACGAAGCTCTGCATTTTCTCCTATTTTGCCATCTGCTGCCTGGCTTAGAGCAAGAACACAGAGCCTGAGAGAGAGGCAGAGACGGCAGCGGGCTGGGCAAGAGAGTCATGTATCAATGCCAACTCTGCCTGCCCTGGCCCCCGCCTGCCTTGTGTAACCAGGGATGACCCGCTGACATACCTTGTAAGGCGGTGTCCTTTCGCTGGGAGGGGTCCCGGGAGAATGGAGGGTGGGCGCTGCTCCATGTGCTGTGCTTACAACCTAGCGCTACTCGGTGGGAATACTGACCACATTTCTCCTAGCAATGATGTTGTAAAAACTCCACTGACACCGGGAGAACCTCTCAGGAAGTAACCCACAAGAACAGATAACGAGTGAGGCTTACCACCTGCTCTTCACCTGGGAGAGGGAGAGTGGTGGGTACACTGGGCATTAAGCTTCCCAGCAAAAAGTCATGTTTGAAAAAATTGAGATTCAAGACCGTTGCTGCACGGATGGAAATAAAGTATGAGAATCTTATATATTCGCTTAAAATTAGAAACTCTGACACTCTTTATAGGCCAATTGCCATTAAGTAATGCTTCAAAATAGTAGGTTCATCTCTTTTTTTAAAAAAAGATTTTTATTTATTTATTTTTAGAGAGAGGGAAAGGGAGGGAAAAAGAGAGGAAGAGAAACATCAGTGTGTGGTTGTCTCTTGTGCATCCCCTACTGGGGATCTGGCCCACAACCCAGGCATGTGCCCTGACTGGGAATTGAACCAGTGACCCTTTGGTTTGCAGGCCGGCACTCAATTCACTGAGCTACACCCGCCAGGGAGTATGTTCACCTCTTAATTGAGGTGTGCACCGGCAGTACATTCCTTTACCTTTTATCCTCCTCTATATGAGAGTCAAATGTCAGCCGGCAAGGTCTTGGCCGCCAGAGAAGCCTTGACCCTCAGGAAAAACAGGTTTTGGATTTCAGAGTTCAGCAGTGAAATGTTTCATATGTCATAGAATGAATTATCAATGAATTAGCCACTATTCTTTTACGTGATCGGGGCTTTAGTTCTGCCTAAAATCCTTCACTTTCTTGGACCTCCTCACATTCTCTTCACTTCCACCTGCAGGACAAGGAGTTCTCACTCTTCTCGAAATGATTTTTCAAACATGAAGTGTGTATATTTGTGTCTCAAATATAAAGGATGCGTCTCAGGGGCATGAAAAGTTTCTTATCCCCACTGAACCACAGGGGCACAAGGCACCTAATCCATATTTTTTATGCAGATGGCGAATGGACTGACACATAGGCCATGAAGCCAGGTGAGTGTGAGCAGTGGGTGGCCTCTCCCTCCCTATTTCCCATCAGCTCTGACATGTGGACCTGAGGTGGTACCTCCCCTAAATTGCAGAATTACAGCAATTATTGAACTTGGACCAATCACAAATAACTGAATTTTTGAATGTTGGATATATGAATCCCTAGGGAACACTCAGTTGAACTAAAAGAAAAAGAAACTGTATCTAAGCCAAATTTCGTAAACAAAATTGTATTTTATTTATTTATTTCTTTAAAGATTTTATTTATTCATTTTTAGACAGAGGAAAAGAGAAGGAGAGAGAGGGAGAGAAATATCAATGTGTGGTTGCCTCTCATGCGCCCCATACTGGGGACCTGGCCCCAACCCAAGCATGTGCCGACTGGGAATCGAACTGGCGACCCTTTGGTTCACAGCCTGCACTCAATCCAATGAGCTACACCAGCCAGGGCAAAAACTATATTTTAAATGCAGTTGAGAAGTCCAGATTGAAAGATTACTCCCTCCTCTGACTAAAGTTAAGCTCAAGTTCTTGTACCATAATACCAATTTCTCCTGTTTTGTTTTTTTTTTCCTGTCTTTGTTTCTGACTTTGTTTTCTCCTTGCTTTCTCCACAAGCAGACTAGACTGTCTCTCTTTTAGTGAACTAACCCTGCTGGCCCCGTTAAACCCCATGTTGCCATCCAAGTCTCAGATCTGCTACAGGCCTTGTCAAAAGGCAGATGAAAAACCTACAGCTTCCTTTATATGCACATCAAGTCCTTCAGTCCTATTAAAATCCACAAACAGTTGTTAGTCTTTATAGTTTGCCAGAGTCCATGCTGGACTCTAAAAATTCAGAGTTAAAACATAAACCATTCCTCCCCTGAAACTGCTTACAATCTACTAGGAAGACGCAGAAGCAATTTACTGTAATATCAACCCAATTATGACAAGGGCCCTTCATGTCCTGAGAATGGAAAAATCCATGACTGTGAACTCATGGCCAGAAGGGACCATGAGTACACAGAAAGTAAATTCTGAATAAATGGAGATTCAGGATAAGAATCACCTGCACACAGGAGAGGAAGTCTGACCTGGGCCTCACGCACGAGTGGGAGTTCGATAGTTTCTACCTGGGCTTTCTGTTGCCAGTGGGTCTGTTTTTCCTTTCAAAGCAGATGCCATTACTCTCCTGACTGTGTTTTCGATGTCTGTTTGTATGTCACTCTATTACAGACATTTCCACTCTGTGTTGGTCAATGAAATTGTTATTTTCATCAAGGGCTTCCCAGGGTCAGAAAATAACTTCACTCCTCTTCAGGCTGTTGCTCAGTCCACAGAACTGTGCTAACAATGCAGGACCACCTGCAGCCTCCCCTCAGGTCTCACCAGGCCCAGGTTCTCTCGGTGCACCATGCACGCCCAGGGCGGCCTGGGACGGCGCTGCTTGTTGCTCGGCCTCTCGGGCAGCGGGAAGCCCGTGCGGTCTTCGCGTTAAAGGAAAAGTTTTAAATGAACTTATCATATCATTTGAGAGTCATATAAATGTTTAAGGTAAGGAATAATATCAAAAAACTACTTATAAATGTGTATATGTTATATATTGAACTATGACTAAATGTGTTGCATGAACTTGTTGAATATATAATAGTAAACATTTTGGGGTTTTGCTCAGAAGTTTGTTTTGTTTTGTCTCTAAAGGAAAAAGTAACTTTTGAAATAGGCCTCAAAGGAGCTCCTGGGCTTTGGGAACAAGGGGTTGATAAGGATTTCTGGACCAGAAGAAGCTCTGAGGAGCCAGCTGTGTAGAGAGCATGAGAAGAATAGTGGATACTGACTTTGGATAAGCATGGAGAGACAGCTGAGAGGTAGTTTTAACTGCCAGTCTCTGGAACTGACATCCGATTGATAGGCAACTAGGAGAAGACAGGGGTTTGGCGCAGAGGAGTAACATAATGAAGACAGTGTTTGTAAAAGAGTTTTCTGCTTACTAATCTGACTGGTCTGAGAGCAGAGGCTAGGGGCAGGCTGACCAGCACAAGGCTAAGTCGTCAGTGGCTGATGAAGAGATGGTGATGCCAGTGCCTGACGCACGAGGGATAGCCAGCAGGGCCTGATGCCCGAATGCGGATGTGTGACCAAGAACCAGGAGTCACTCACCAGGGCTTCCTTCCAGAAGGGCCTTCCCGCTGACTGCCGTGGTGAAAACTGTCTCTTTATGACTAAGGACAATGCTGAGCAGCTCTGTTGTAAATGTGTCCTTTAGAGAAGGAGACTCATGACACTCAAGTGAAAACAAGACAAAAATTTCAGGACAAGGATAGACCAAGAAAGGTACGTGAAGCTATGAGAGGAACTATGTCCAAATGCCGCCCAAAGACAGAGTCGTCTTCCACCCTAGGCGCCTTCAGTCTGTTTGGGCGGCTAGAGCAACATACCACCAACTGGGCACCTTATAAACAATGAACGTGTTTCTTAGTTCTAGATGCTGGAAGTCCAAGGTCAAGGTGCCAGCATGATGGTTGTGTGCTGGTGGTAGCCCTCTTCTGGGCTGTTGACTTCTCTCTGTGCTCTCATATAGCAGGGAGGGCTAGGGAGCTCTCTGAACCTCTTTTATCAGAACCCATTTATGAGGGGTTCCATTCTAATGACTTAATCACCTCCCAAAGGCTGCACCTCCGAATGCCATCACACTGGGTATTAGGATTTCAACATATGAATATGGCAGGGCACACAAATATTCAGACCATAGTACTAATGAAGAGTGCCATTATAACAAAGGCTATTTAAGAGAGAGACCAGTGTGGAGAGGATAGGGTACGCCAATGCTCCCTATCACATGGTCTTGGGGAACTTTGCATCTCTCTGAACTTCTCTGAGTAGTCAGAATACCTGAACAGTTCCTCAATCCACACCTAATAACAACAGCAGACACTTTATCGGTTGGAGTTAACAGGTTGGAGGAGAATATGTGGAAGTCTTGACATTCTAGCTTTTCTCCCGGCACAACTGCAATTGCTCTGTACCTCCAAAGGGTGTGCTCTTAGGGTCTCTGTCTCTCATTGCTTGACATTCTGGTCTCTTCCCTTCTATAATTAATTGAAGACTTTCTGTGGTGTCTAGGAAGTCATTCCAATATTCTACCAGATATCCATGTTTTCTTGTCATTTTCTCATTCTACTTTCCCCGTGGCCCAGTTTTCCCCAAACAACTCTCCCGTTCCATTTATGGCCCCATCATCAGACAGAAGGAAACTGGTGTGAACAGGCTGGTAAGGGTTTGATAGAGGAGCCTGGCTAGACTTGGGTTTTATACCCAGCATGTGTTATCACATGGTTCCCCTTTGGTAAGAGGTTTAACTCTTTCATTCTTGCATCCTCACCTATGCAATGAAGACCCTAAAAACTTCTCTGCAGGATAAGTGAAGACTTATCTTCACATGATGCCTCCAGCACAGTTCTCCCAGAGCTGGCTTTCCACAGATGATGGGCTTAACTCTTCTGTCCATCTTTGTAGGCAATCAATGATGACACTGACAATGAACTGGTTTATAATGTATTAGCCATTAGTAATTAAAAACAAATAAAAAACCTACACACACATAGTAACCTATAGAATTTGTCTTACTTGATTAAAAAATTTAATAATTTATAGATGCCAAATAACTTAATTGGCAATTTGGCAATTTCAAATGTAGTCAATATGGCCTCTTGAACTTCATAATAAATTTGTTAAATCTTCAAGAAAAAGAATTATACTTTGTGCATGAGTATGAGTATTTTACTTTAGACAGCAGAATATCCTTATGTCTATTCTTCCAGAAGCCTATTTGATTTTTGTGAATAAGCAGAATAAATCAACTAAAATCCCAGCTACTTTTTCCAAAGAATGTCCACTCCTCTTCCTTGTTTTTTTTTTTTTTTTTAAGCAGCAAGCATGGTCAAGAGCTTGGCTCTGTTTGACTGCAGGTGGGTCTCATTACTGAGTCCAGCTCTCCCTGGCTCCCAAGGACACCTTGCTCAAGGTCACTGAGAAGGCTTTGGAGGAACCACACCCGACTGTACTGGTAGAACCTGAGCTCTGAGTCATTCACTTGGCAAAGAGCTGATCTAGGAAAAGGCAGAAGTCAGAGAGATGCTGGCGAGAAAGACAGATGAGTCATGGACAGGGAACAAATCACTCGCTTCGGAGGACCAACTCTCGGAAACACTGAAATGGGAAAAACGGTGTTTGGGGAAAACTAGCACTTATTTTTGGTCAGGACCATTTAACACACACACAAAAATCTGCAGATGTGAATTTTGCTCGCAGCAATTTCTCACATTATAAAAGAATAAAAGTCCCTCGCAGAGAAGTTGTGAAAAAGGAAACTTTCCAAGAGAAACTATCAATTACTTAAATTTGATTAAGATAAGAAGAAACTAAAAACAAAGGGAACATTGTAACCTACTTCCTGAAACTGCAATCACATGAATAATGCATAGAAATCGGTGTTTGTATATTCCTTTAAAGATGACTTTCATACACATTACACAGGAGGTTTTATATTCAAGGTTGGAAAAACTAAAAAATTTGACCAAAAGAATATTACAAGATCATTTTATGCCTTCATTTCTTTTTCAGTTCCCCTAAACTTGGGACCGCTTTAAAAAGGATCCACCTTGTACTCTAAAAACAAGTCTTAAGTGCACGTATTGAGGAGTACTGAGAAATGTTAATGAGAATATATAATACATCCTCATGATGCTACCTATCTGCATTTTAAGAGCTCAGAAAAGAACCAAGTTTTAATGAACTTTAAATTCAAAAATGGCCCAGAATAATTGAAAACATTTGAATAAGAAAAAAACAATGCTTTTCACAATAATCTTTAAAGCACTAAATATTTCTATCTTACCTATAGGAAAGCTGATATAAAAACAACTTCAAGTAACTTGTACATGACTATCTATTTGAGAATTAGATGTGGGGGCCAGGATTTAGTGTCTATAACTTATGTGACATTGTGTTAATGAATCACATGGTTAAATCCTTTCTAATTTCCCCACACAGGACGTAGATAAACAATGATATTGACAAAGCTCAAGATGCCTGTGAAGGTAACCGTCTTCTCCAGATAGTTCATCTGGGAGGGAGAGAGGAGAGGCCTCTACTCCTCGAATGTCCATGCTGTACCAGGCACTTCCCAGAGCTATGCCACGTAACCTTCCCCAAATCCCTACTAACTTGCTCTTATTCTTATCTGGCATATGGTAAATTGAGGTTTAGAGTAAGTCCATTAGCAGGGTTGCTAAACAGTGAAGCTGGGGTTCAACTGCTGTTAGGAGACAGCGTGGTGAGCATTAACATCTTCTGGCTGCGTATGAAAGTAGGGGTGCTGAGAATCATGAGGGAGACCAACAGGACCCTGTTTGCTGGGGACATTTCCTGCTTTTGCACTTGAAAGACCCATGTGGCAGAAAACCCCTTGTTTGTGGGCAAACCAGGATGCATGGGCTCCTAGAAGAATGTACAGCCCTGTCAGAGGCATTCCCCATTAAATCTACCTGTGCTCAGGTGCAACTCTACCTCCTGGGCTCTCTAAGGCCTGGGGATGGGAGCCAATAGGGGCCCAAGGCTTTCTTATCAGAATTTCTTATATCTAGGATAAGAAGATAAGGTCATGCAGTGAGAAGAGTGGTGGGTTTCAGGGTGTGTCACTATGAAATCTTGTTGACTTCTCTTTGTCTCTTCCCAAAGACTGCAGAATTTCAGCTGGCACAGGCTGATTCTTATTTGTCAGCCTCAGTTAAGAGTCTGAGGGTCCTGAAGAGCACTAACATCTACCTAACAACGTCCTGCATAATGCCATAATAACAAACTATAAAATGCACAGCGCACTATAGAAGTAATGGTACACTGTGTATGGAGGCTGGAGAGGAGACTCCAGGAAAGGTGTCAGTCAAATGACAGCACGTGGCCACTGGGGAATAAGGCACCGAGGTTAAGACTTTGTGTTCTTTTTACTATTCAGGTCATTGCAGACATGAGTTAGCTAGAGAGCCATCTCTCAGTTTCCCAAACATTCCCAATCTCCTCATTTGGCAATTTTGAACTCTCAAGCCCTCTGTTAAGAGGAGGAACATCTGTACCTTGAAGTTCATCCACTTCCTTAGCTCCTTCGTGGTCTGGTCATGGGATGTTTCCAGGCTCTCCATCAGCTTCAGAGGCCTGGCAGCCACCCTGGGAGTGGCGTGCACGTGGGGCAGGGTACCCAGCAGTGTCTTCCATGTGTACACACATTCCCAGGCTGCTGGCTTGGCTGTCCTCAACACCTGCCCCGCCCTCTCGGGCTATCCCTCGGCTGGCACACAGGTTCCACCCTCTCCACATGGCCTCCTTTGAGGCCATCCTGCAAAGATCTCCTGCCCCAAACTCCCAGGGCACCTGCGGCTGGCCCCACGCCATTTGGCCTTCCAGAAAACACCATCGCATTCCCCAACCACAGACAGTGTACCTCTCACTGGAGTGTACAGATATTCATTTTTTTAATGTTGTCTTCAAATCCATGCACTGTTCAATATCTGATTACTGGTAAAGAGGACCCAGCTTTAAAAACCCGTAACTACTAGCATTATGTAGAAGACGCATCGTGGGAACCCTTGGGGAAGTAAACCATCATTTGTATTATTTGGTCCTGGCAGGGGCCTCAAAGGAAGGGATTTTTTTTTTCTGCCAGACAGCAAACCATCGGAAACCTCAGCCTTTTTGTCTTAATGTAATAATGACACAGGTTTTCAGAGGGAATCAATGCCTTCTGCTCAAGATGGATCAAAGCAAAGCAATACACTTACTTGAAAGGAATGAGTATTTTATGGGTGGTAGGCAGAAGTCACAGGGAAGACTTCCTTTCTTAAAGTACTCCCGGCAGCAAGAAACATCTAAAAATAGAGAAAGAACAGACGGCTATTGCTGTTTTATCTGACAAAATAGGCAGGCAATCAAATATATATAGCAACGGAAAATGATAATGCTTTTAAACATTGGTCATTAGGTTTTAAAAATAAATAACAAACACGTAGGTAAACCAAAATGTGTTAAGTTTTTACAGACTTCATTTAGAAGCCAAGTGTTTTGCTCACTTCAATTGTATTCTTAGGGAGACATCTAGCCATAGATAGCAATTACACAGAAGGAAGAATGTAAGCATCCAGTTGTGAGAAGTCACATAAATAAAGGTTGATGGGACGTCACCTCATTTCTAGCCCTGAGTCTGAGTCCACCCAGGGTGTGACAGATAGGGTGTTCAAGTTTCAAGGGCCTCAGAGCCTGTCTGGTGCACAATCCCCAGGGAGCCACTCAGGGACCAAGTTCCGTTCTAGGCTCTGGTGGTTAAGACCCAAGTCTCAGACCTCTGAGTCTTCATTCCAGAAAGAGCAGACTAAATACAAGAGATACTATCTCAGAATGTCCCTCTGGGATGGCAGTTGGAGACATTTGAGTAAAATCCTGAAGGCAATGAGGAAGTGAGCCAGGGTCTAGTGAGGGAAGCAATTTGCAGGCAGAGGGGGCAGCCAAGGCCCTGGAGGGGGTAGGGGGTGATGCAGAAGTGACACTAAGTCTGTGGTGATGGAAATCAGATGAGACGGAAGTTGATATAGGATAGAACCTTAGGGGAATATGGACCTGGAAGGAGGGTGGGAAAGGAGACTGGGGAACAGCAGTCAGAAAAGGGGGAAAACAGAAAGGAGGCCACAGGGCGGCGGAGCTTCTGGCTTTGACGGTCAGCTCTGAGGAGAACTCTTCCACCTCTGAGAGGAGGGCCTGGGGAAGGCTGGCTTGTGACCAAGGAGTGTGGAAGCCCGACCAGGACAAACACCACAGAATTAGGAGGGCTCTCTGACTGCACATCCTGCAGGACCCGAAATGCAGTATCTGTTTTCATGTGAACATTTTACCTGTGGCAAGACCTAACGCAACTATGTGACCCTGACTTCCCGTCCCAATTAGGCAAGATTTAAAATATGTCTAAATTCAATTAAATGTATAAAAGAAAAGCAAAAGGCCTTAATCACAGTAAGATGAAATGCAAGTGTTATAATCAAAGCCCAGACTTTTTTACAAGCTTGTCTTTAATAAGCATGTACACAACAAATGACTTCAATAAATAAAAGAGTCAGTTAAAGAGAAGCCAACAGGCATCCTGTAGCAAGTAATAATTCCTGGCGATGCCAGCAGTGCCAAAAGTAATCACCAAATTACTTCAGAGTACAACAGAAATGAATGTATTTGGTGATTCCTTTAAGATAAATTTTTAAATTTCGACGTGGCTGGGGTAGGGGAGTGGTAGGGGGAAAATGGAGACAACTGTACTTGAACAACAATAAAAAAAGTTAAAAAAAATAAAATGGAAAAAAATAAATTTCTACATACAAGTTTTTTCAATCCCATGGGATATAGATCTATTAAAACAAATAAAAATATTTCCATGCAATTTAATGTGTATTCTAAGAAGAGATAGAGGAAGAAAAAAAAGAGATAGTTTATACAGTTGAACATGGGTTGCAGTTTTGAACTGTGCAAGTCCAGTTATATATACATACATTTTTCTTTTCAGTGAATATCTGTTCTGTTTGCTCTCCTCACTTGGGAGTCCACAGAGGCAAAGGGCTGACTGTGTCCATTGATCTGGGCCACTTTATATGAGGACTTGAGCATCCGTGCATTGGTAACTGCGGGAGAATCCTAGAGCCAATCCCCCGCAGGTACTGAGGGTAGTTAAGTTTTGGTGGAGTCAAAAGTTATATGTGAATTTTCTACTGTTCAAAAGTTATATGTGAATTTTCTAGGGTCCAGGGCTCCTAACCTCCACTTTGTTCAAGGGTCAACTTATTACATTTAATACAGATCAAAGTCAGACAGCACGGTAAAACCGAAAGTCAACACACAATACGAAACCCATCTGTGGCCCCCACTGATTCCCACTCAGCATGAACACAGCGGATAGGGTACGAGGCAGGTGGGAAACAGTTCTTTCTGGACCAGGCACTACTATCTCTCTTCTCCTGAAGCCTTCTCGCTCCCCCCAGCTGTCCAGAGAACTGGTCACCTCTCCTTGGTGCCCTGTTCCGCTCTTCACACTCCCGATTATTATTTTTTGGCTGTGCCTCTTCGGCAGGCTGCTTCTTGCAGGGTGGCTGTGTCTTCCATCTTTACCTCACTAAGGCTTAGCACAGAACCTAGCACATAGTAGGTGCCCCTAATTATAGAATTAAATAATGAAAGGAAAAAATAAATGCACTTCGACAACAGGCCTGATGTCTCTTCAAATATTTTTCCAACCCAGGATACTTCGGGAGTGTCAACCCGGAAATATTTATTGGTTGCTGATGACAGATGTCCCCCAGTTCCTTTGACATCACAGTCGCCTGTACTCTTACAGTGAATGGCAGGTACTGCCCATCGCCCCTTCGTTTTCACACTACGTCAGGCCTCGTTCAGCCCAGCTGCTTTCTGGCACATCACACATCACATTCTACGTGGAGTGACTTTTTGTTTCTAAACTTATGACCATTTTTCCTGCTGTGATTTTAGGCTCCTGAGAGAAAAAGCTCAAAAGTATCACTTATAACAGATACTGTTTTAATTTAAAAATATTATATGTTTTATATTCCAGTGCATGTTAACAGATCTACTTGATGGGTCAGAAATGTCATTCTCTTATCGGTGAAGAGCTACGAAATTACAATGAGAGAAAGAACAAAATTGTAAAGTGCTCAAAGAATTCATTTTAACTCTCTGATCTCAGAAATATTACTGACTCTTTTTAACGTAGTTTTAAAAAGGTAAGATGTGATTCAGCTAAAGATAAAAGTGCAGATTTTATTACAAAAAATATACAAACATTTTATTTGGTGCTATTAGAAAAAATGCCCCTTTAGTATATATTGGGGGGCCCTTTGGACTATCACAGTGCATTACACAGCACACACTGATGTCACACTTTGAAAAAGCCCCTCCCAGGCACCAAAAGTTTTAAGACACAGCCCTTGAGAGTCAACATCGCTCAGAATACTCCCCCTGGCTCCTGGTGACAAGTGGCTGAATAGGGCAATGCTCACAGAAGGAAAGTTTACAAAGTTTGTCTTTGACAATAATTTATTTTAAGGTGGCCCACTTCTTAGAAATTCTCTAAGATCAAGGTAATGTAGTTAGTATTTCAGGAGATGAAGAGAAGCAGAGGGAGGGACAGTTGTGGAATGGCACCATCCTATTCTTCCCCAAACAAGCATCTGAGCCGAACGATGACACAGAGGAAGGTGACGGAGCACGTCCACAGCAGGAAGCAGAGAGTGAAGAAGCGAACCGGGAGGGGGGGTCTGCATGTGTGAAGAGGAGCAACATCACTACAGTCGAGACTGCGCTTCCCGCCACTGCTTTGCCACCTTCCACTTTGCTACATGGGATTCCAAAAAGGAAGTAAGTGTCCAGCAGAGCGCCCTCTCGTGGCCGTCTCAGCACACATGGTGTCTGAAAACCCGGCACTGCAGGGTGCTCGAAGCACAGAGACCCTGCATTATAATGACTGACTATCAAACTTGCTTATTGTACACAACACTGCATTACAGTACATGACAAACTTTCATTAAGGTTCTTCTTTTTTTCCTTAAAACTGATATGTGAGTGAAATGTTCCATTGGATGATTTATTACACTTTGGGACAGACTAGGAAGGAGATCTGGGATGGGGGGTGGGTGGGGTGTTCAGTGGGGGCGAGGGCAGTGAAGCAGAGTTAGGAATCTGAAGTTTTCCTCTACCAAAGAATACGTTGAACCCCTTCAACCAGTATATGGTTTTAAATCAAAGCAGTAATTTTAACAAAGTACTTAAATGGCAACGTTTGGCTTGTCCAGAGCAGGGGTAATTCCTGACAGCTTTCAGATATCAGCAGGGCTCTCCACTGACAGCAGACGCATGGTGGCAGCCAGCCAGCCGTGTCACTGGTGACTCAATACACAAGTTTCCGTGGTCTCCACAGTCTGATACGGTAAGCACATTAATTCTTAAGTTTGCGCACTAACTGGGAGCAGGAGGCTCTTCTTAAATAACATAGAACTCTATGGAAAAAGCACACCGAGAAGCAAAAACTCACACTGCATTTGTTGTGGTTCCTTTAAGCTCAGCCTTGGCCATTTAAATGTTCTTCCCTCAGAAGGTACCATATTTATTACAGAATTTAAAATTACTTATTGTTTGATTTGGAAAATTATCCAGGCAACCATTAACAGAAATTTTAAAATGTTGTCAAACATTAGTCTCAGTGGTAAGAACCCCTCCTTCCTGTGATTAATGTCAACTCCAAAAGCAACATCCCTGTTAAACAAAGCCTGGACTCAAAAATCCTCTCCTTGGCACAGCTGAATACACACCTAGAAATATTTTTGGCAGAATGGAATATGCTACCACTCTCATTGTTAAAAAGGCTTAATGAAAACTACAAAAGGTGAAACAAAGAAAACCACCCAAAATGAAGGCTGCACTCGTCTTTGAAGAAACAATAGCACATTACTTCTCCCCACCCTGCCCTGGCAGCAGGAGAATAGCTGGCCCGTCCTAATTAAAGTATGTTTCACTGAACTCTCCTTGATTGCTCATTGTTCAGGACAGCCTGGATACAAAGTCAACCGGATACTGAAACGCACCTCCAAAGGCACCGAAATTGATGCAACATCGGGCTTTTTCCAAAACAGAAGGGAACCAATAAGAATCACTCCCCAGCACATGCACTCTTGAATCCAGGTAAAGACAATATTCCTTCATGAATAGAGCAGCTGTTTACCAGCCAAGCCTTCTCCAGGAGAACGTATTTTGGTATGGAACGCTGGACTATGCATGCTATTAACAAAAAAGCAAGATCAAATTAAATAGATGACACGATGAACACGCTTCATTTCATGCATGGCCGTGTTTTTCCTGGGAGATAAAGACTCAGAGTAATTACCATGAACTGAAACTTCCTCCCTGATCCCCTCTGGCAGCTGGCAGTCGGTGACTGCCGATGCTCTACAACAAAGAGGAACGCCTTCTCTTCGGTGCCTTCTTCCTTCTTTAACGTTGCCAGCTAAGCACCTCCACTGTTGCCAGAACACAGTAGAGCATCTCTGTATCTATGTCTCCAATGCATGAAGAGTACGGTGGAAACCTATCAAACTGGCGAGCAGCGCTGCTAGCAACCAATGAGGGGAGGCTCAGGCAGAATCCAGCACATGCTCTCTGAGGCGCAGGCTGTCACCAGCACTTAGCAGGCTGCTAATCTAATTATGGCTAGTTTGCTAGCACAGAGCTATTGGAGCAAAGCACACGAGCAAATTAAATTTTAATAAATTAAACCCCCCAGACAAAATCATCTTGATTTCCTGTCATTTTGAGGATTAATGTGTCACCTTATAAACTGTAAGTGATTTTTAAAGTGCATTCTTGTTTTTCCTCCAATCTAGAGAAACAAAGAGTGGTTAAATCGAGTGTACAGTACTGCCAGCTGACTTAAACGACAGGTTCCAGCACTAAGAATAAATAATCACCTCAATACCAGGAAGATATTAGTGCTAGTGCTACAAAATCTGACTCTTACTTAATTTACCCTGATCAGCCATTTGCCACTTATTGGTCCTCAAGTGCTAATTAGTCTCCAGTATACTCAGAAATACCATGCGCATTGCCATGCATGGCAGGGAAGTGCTGATCAAAGTGTCAACAATCGTCACCTCCGCGGTGATAATCATTCAGGGCTACACGAGATGCAAAAGGAATACCAGAAATCACTGTCAAAGCAAAAATTAAAGAAATCTGCCCACTCTTGAATCCAGGTAAAATTATTATGGAGTTAAAATGACTGTGGAGCTTTTGTATGATCTTCAATAAAGTATTAAATAATTTGTTTAGATTAAGCCTAACATGGTAACCAGCTACCAAAGAAAATATCCTATTTTGAATCTACCCTATTTTGAATCCATCTAGAGTTGAGTAAAACTCGTAGCTGAGAAAAACAGAAAGCCCGCCATCTATACAAGCAACAGATTTTTTAAGTAACTTTTGTTAACTTCTATGATTTCTGATAATCAGACCAAACTTGATTATACAATTAGTCTAATAGTATATCAGACCAGATTGAGGAGCTTCCATGGCTACAATTTTTGGGGAAAGTGAAAAATAAAAACTTAGGTTTTATTGTGTATATTAAAATTTATCTCTTAAGCAAATTGTGTACTTCTTGCTGGTATGTCCCTTGACCTTCTTGAATTTTCGTAAGTCTTTAATTTTTATACTCTCAACATCATATTGACATCATATAGTTTCAATAACATAAAAGTTTGCCCACTGCACTATCAACGGTAAAATTAGTTCCAGAGGCCAAACCCCAGGAGAGGCAGTTGGAGGCATAGGTGAAAAGCGTACATTCTAGCAGCCGTCCTACCTGGGTTCAAATTCTGGACTAGCTACGTTCCACCTGTGTGACCTGGGACTAGTGACCGGGTTTCCCTGTGTCTCAGAGGCAATGATGGGCGGCACCTCGCAGGAGTACTAACAAGGAGCTGAGAACACTTCGGACAGGGCCTGCACAGAGCGAGTTCCAAATTAAGCTATATTAATAGTGGCGATCTTCTCACCACACCACATTGTCTACCATCATCTCCAATAACACGCTACTCAAAAAAGAGATGTCTAAACACGGCTCCGTTGTAGTTTTGTCACAAACACCATGAAGAAGTAGTAAACAGTGACAAGCTGGTGGCAGACTCGATCAGTCATACAGAACTGTCACGGGTATCCACTGTGATAGCAAAAGTCATCTGACCAACCTCTTTTTGCCTATGTAATAGTCACTCATTTCACTTAATTCTGTGTGAACCAATGTTAAAAGGAGTTTCCAGGAAATTATGGGCTTATCATTGTATTTCACTAGTGACTTGAAATATAAATTAAATGATATACATTTGACAAGTGTCTTCCATGGGATATATGGTACATGGGGAAAGTGTGTAATAAGACGTTTCATTAAATTTAAAATTACAAATTTATGTGAAAAGGGGAGAGGAGAGACATCAGCCAGACAAATGCAATTTCTGTCTCTGCAGCCCCTATTTATTGATTTTCCCTTTCTTCTAAATATGTTCTGCAAAATTACCAGTCCTGGGATGATATTAATCAAATCTGTTAATCTGTTAAATTTATTTTCCGTAATTCCCAGAAACTGGTATGTTCTACCAGTCAAGCTTCAATCCAGCGACAACATGCACACTTCTCACTTTTTGTAGTCTTACTTTGTTTGATTTTTATTTGAAAACATTTACAAAATACTAACATCCCCAACAATCATTACAATCTGCTCTAAGGAACCAACTACCCCCAGGGATTAGTTAGTAGCCATGGAAAAGGAATACTGACTAAGGAGCCTTTTTCCTTCTTCATTCTGTGCATACCACGAACTGGGAAATAAACTGGAGGGAGGAATGGGGTGGCTCATAAACTTTAAGGGAAAGCAAATAAACTCATGGTCCATAAATCCAAGAGTGAAAAACTGTGCACAAACCTAGACAAAAACACAAACTTGTAAAACACAATGGACAAACACCTGCCAAAAAAACCCTGTGTGTGCTACGTGGAAGCATTGTCCATGTGAACTATCAAAGCTCAATCACCATAATCAGGAGCACAAACTCCAAATGGAATTGGCTTCTGCTTTTTGGCCTAAGGCACAGCTCCCTGGAGGCTGCCAGGGTACAGACTAGTAACACTTCTAGGCATTTATTTAGGAAACAGCCGACAGCTCTGCCTTCCTGTTCATTTCACAGACTGCAAGCTCAAAATAAAAGCACTTTTAAAAAGCTGTTTGATTAATTTGTCTCACGCCTGTTTTGTGTAAGACAAGGCAGACCCGTTCTAAGAAAAGGAGGCAACTGTCCTTTCCTAAGTCTTATCTTTCAGCACGTTTAGAACCATTGTTTGTCTGGAACTGAGCAACAGTTAACCGGTAATCTTTCTTACTGCCAGTCTACTAGGTGAGCCTGGAATAAGCACTTTTGCCTTTGAACTTCAATCAACTCTTCCCTGAATCTGAAAAAGCATTCATTTACTGGGGAATTAGTTTTAAGCACCTACTATGTGCAAGGACTGGGCTGGACTTCAGGAAAACTCAAGGCAGTGAGCCGGTGGTCTGATTCCCAATGGGGCATCCATTCAAATTAGGGAGATAAACAGTAAGTGACTCATTAACAACTGAGTGATTATGATGAGTAACTGCTGGGAAGTGCAGGCTGCTGTGAAAGCAAGTGGGGGTGGAGAGTCGGGTCTGTGGCTGAAGCGGGCTCTGGCTGGAGTGTGGGTGAGGGCCAAGCGTGCCGCCAAGGTCCTGGAGAGCCCAGGGAGCCCGGAGCCACGGCATGCAACGTAGACAGCTGCAGACAGCTCACAGGAGGAAGAGGGTTAGGTCAAAGCCCTCTGGAAATGTGACTGCCCATTCATTCCTCCCAGTTCTTTCTAGTAATAGGTTCCATCATCTTCTAAGTCAAAACCCTCACTTACCCTTCATTGCACAAAGAATAAAAACCATGTACATTTCACATTTGCAACCCTGGGCAAGCAGGAGAAGGCAGTCACCACAGAAATGATTCACGTCACTGAAGGGACTTCTTCAAGTTCTGTTTTCATTCTCTAACCTTGGAGAAGGAGATGAGGAAAGCCCGTGTATGGAGAATCTCCATACAGAACTCTGTTACAGCTTTTTCCCCTTAGAAAGGAAATTGGGTCCACATGCCGACAATGATTCATGGTTCCCGCGTAACTTTGCATTTGTGAGAATATCCTGACCAGAAGTGTCTCAGTTTCAGCTGTTTGTGAAACTCCACCACACTGGAAGGGACCCAGGGAAGGCACTTCTGCTCTGGGGAACAGGGACCTGGGCGTGGGGAGGCCTGATCACAAGCTGGGTCACCGAAGCTGACATTTGCACTCTTTGGCTGTGGGACCCCCAGCCTAGCTTCACTACCCAGCTCTGCCAGGAGAGGAAAGGGGCCGGCAGTTCTGGATGGTCCATGCAAAGAGGTGGGCCAGTGAGTGATGAAACAGGTATTTCAGGCCATCACACAAACTCACTGTATGTGGGACTGGGCAGAGTTGTTCACAAGCAGCTCCCCTAAGCTCATGCGAGGGGCTCAAGCATATGGCCCACCCTGACTCCAAGGAAAGGAATTAAAGCCTAAGCTGTCCAAGTTTCCGGCTACCAGGAGTAGGACACCTGCTGGGCAAGCATATGGGTAACTGGGTGCCCCCTTCCTTCTCTTTTGGAACACCTTACACATTGGCTTTTTTTTTTTTTTTAAGGGAATGTGGCATATGGTGCTCAGTGCAGTTGCAATGTGGCTGGGCTGGGAAATACTGTAGCAGGCTGCTGGAAACAACTCCAGCTGCTCTGAAGGCCACGAGCAGCCCTCAGCTCCCTCCTCCTTCAGCCTCTTAGCATCCCACCCTGTTTACCATGAAGGGACCCCCCACCTGAATAGAGCCTCAGAGGTTCCTTTGCACAGCAGTGTGAGGAGCCTCCTGGGAAGCCTCCCGCTGAGACACATGACCGTTTGGACAACGGCGTGCCAGGCTGCATAGCAGACCACGGGAGCCTTCTCAGTGGGGCCCGGTTTACAGTCCAGTTGGGCATCTTGTGGTGTCTCCTCCAAGCCTTGCTGACACCATTGCTTTTTTTCCTCTTTTCTTTCTTTTCAGTGATTTATATTTGATAGTTCTGGTAAAGAAATATGGAAGGGTAGGAAACAATCAGACAATTAGGGAGTTTTGGATTTGAGGGGAGGCTACCTTGGGAGACACTTGGTCATGGAGGCCTGCTTCAAACGGCTGGCCACTGCAACCAAATCGAGATACAGGAGCCTGGACCACCTTGGCTATCGGAACCTCAAACACACTGTATCTGTCTGTGGGCCGAAGATCCAGTGCAGCTCACACATGCTCGTGGAGGAACCTCTCAGGACCCTGCACACCCATGCATGGCTGGACAGCCTGTCGATGGTAGCTGAGCACAGTGCCTGGACAGGTGATCTTGCAGAAGCCCCTCTCTCCGTCTCCTCGGCCACTTTCCTGCTGCAATCCTCAGTAATAAACCCATGGTGCCTGTGTGAGCTCAGCCTCTCTTGCCATTTGTCACTGAAGTCCGCCCAACAGACAGACCACTGAGGTCAGTACTTAGGACTTTGAAATGGCTTTATCATAGGTCATTACTGCACTGGGATGAGCCCAGGCCTCCGTATTTAACCAAGAATGTAACTCATTTCTCAGACCTCAAAGCAAAAAGTCATACAGTGCAAGAAGACAAAAAAGAATTTCCTAGGTATGGCACTAACCTTCAAAAAGATTTATTCAAACTAGATTTACATCTGCTATATTTCATAACTTTCATACATCCTAACATGTAGCACCCTGGCCCCAGAGGGTGAAAGTACTCTGTGCCTACAAAGGTGGCAGAACACGTAGGTCTGCCCGGCCTCAACCTCCTTATGTCCCAAAACTACCCAGCCAGCCCCTGTCCTCCTACGCGAAAACATGACCCCTACTTACCTGGGGCTAATTTTTTATAAGTACATAAGATTCCTGCACAGGAGGTGAGCTCTCCAACCTGCTAAAGGAATGGTAACCAGCACAACAGGAATGGTCCAACAGAAAGTGACCCAAATTAAGAAGAACCCATGGAGGTGCTTCTGTGTGGGAGGACGGGATTAAGAAAAGAGCTGGAATTTGGTAGTTCGACAAAAAGACATTTTCCCCACAAAGCAAAGAAAACTAAATGGTTAGGGTAACATAAGAAAGTCTTGAAATTTTGATGCAGAAAGCACACATATACCTAATGAATCACATTAAGAAAGATCTTCAGTATGACGATTACATTCTGCATTTCAGGGTTCTAGTTCACAATCACATTATTCTTAGGAAAGCATCTTGTTGATTCACCTGCCTTCTAGAGCAGCACATTTTTACCCAAGTGATTGTTTCTTAATTACAAAGTCAAATAATCAATTACAAAGAATTTTTAAAAATCTCTCACTGCACACAGATTAAAGCATTGCACAATAAAATGACTTATAATTTCTAGAAGTAAAAACTCCCACCTTCCTCAAGTCAAACATGGGTTTGTTCATGAGCTGCTGAGGCAGGATGCACATGGGCATTTCATACAGGTGTAAGTATCTGTTGGTATTGGAACACGCATGTCCAAATGGCATGTGGACAGCAGAGCGCCCTGTGTGAGGGGGCATCGTGGCAATTAAAAATTAACGTTGCTAAGAAATCGTCTTTAACAAGAACAATGGAGCCACTGTGGTGGTCTAAGACATAACTTAATGGGAATGATTTTAAATAACTAAGATTAATCCTTCACATCTCAACTTGAGAAATGGAAGTTTAAGGCAAAGAAGGGAGGGTTATTTGAGAACCTAAAATACTAAGGTGACACTGCTTTGTTAATTCAAGAAATACATATTAAGCCCCTATGGAGTGATCATGGGTTTGTTTATGGCCCCTGCCATGATAAGTATGCAGGAGAGGAGGCAGGAAGCACCAGGGAGCCTGCTGTGAGGGGAGGGGCTATAGAAAGGGGAGTCACCAAACTCGAATGATACTGAGACTGTCCCAGCATTGGTGGCAGATGTTTTCTTCAAACATGGAATTCTGTCCTTACTGTTCTAAGTAGTTCACCACACTTGGCCAGGGACATTAGGGACTCAGATCCTGGGACACATGGCAAGATATGAGGTTAGAAGATGGTAGAGCCCCAGCAGGGGACAGCTTTGGTCCCTCATCATGGGAAGAAGCAGAGAAAGGCAGACCACGACTTGTTTTAGGAAGACCTGCTAACGTTGTCTTCTCTATATGGACCTGAGAATTTTTCTCCATGAACTGTATCTTCATCTCAGATTTTCACATAAAATGGGCAGTCTTGACCTGTACGTTCTTCAGGGTGGTATGTAAAGGCTCTTGGCCACAAGAAGTGTCTTTAAAGAAAGAAGTTACATAAGACAGAAAGGATTTCAAGTGCTTAATCAGCAAACATGGGTGCTTTTCTGTGTGCAAGGCACTAAGAACACAAAGAGACGTGAAGCCACCCTGACCCTTGAGGTGCTGGCATGGAGGCTCTGCAGGTGGATAACCCAGCAGTTCGCTATGCTCTGCACTCCGACTGTGGGGGATCCACGCCAGCACCCATCCGTGGGCACTGTGAACGTGGGCACGTTATTCCACCTCAGGTGTGTCTCACTGTCCTCCTTGAACAAGAGGGCCATGCCAGCAGACCTCTGCTCCCGAGCTTCTGGGAAGATTGAATACAAACTCACGCGTGAAGCACCGAGCATGCTGCCGGATGGGTGATGACACCCAGTGTTTAACTGGTCACTACTTACTACCTGTGCGCTGGGCCCTGAACTTCCTTGATTCCCGAATGGGCTCCTCCCCATCAAGGCTCTCCATCCCTCACAATGACACCTAACTAGTATTGATTTGGCTCCTATTATTTGTCAAATATTGTGCTAGGGGTGAGGACATGGACCTTCCAAACCAGAAAAGGAGGCAGGCAAAACAAAGCCAATGATTAAACCTGAACAGAACTTATAAGTTAACAAGGAGATTTCACATACATTTGGTGTTGCGAGACTCCGCCAAGTGCTATCAAAGTAGTATCCTTATTACCGTTCTCATTTTGGAGTTGAGGAGGTAGACCCAGGGTGCTTATAGGGCTTGCTCAGGGACCCCAGACTTAATTAGTGCCTGTATCACTCCTCTTCTCAACAAAACCATGTTCGTTTGCTCTACCAAACAAAACATTAATTACCCTATGGGCAAAATAATTAGGTACTATTAAATAATCTTATCTGTAATCATGTAATAATCAAATAATAAGTAGGTATAATAACAGACAAAATTATCTAATGAGACCTATGCATTAGATTGCAGAAGTAGTCCTGAGCCTCTTAGCTTCCCTTCTGCTCTCAAATCACACCGTGCTCATTAAACACTTCTACGATGTGCATCTCTGTACTCTCCTCGATGATCTCTATACTATCGAAAGGACCCACGACTGGACCCTCTCTCTATTGACCACAGGATTATTCCCACAAAAGTTTAAATTATAATAATGGACTAATTCCTAAATTTCAGCTTTGTCTCCCAAAGTGGAAGGCCTACACATTTCAGCTACAGTTTCCTACAACTCGAATAGCTCTCTATAGCGTCAGCACCAGCTCTTGGGTGTGCCTCCGAACTGCCGCCTGACATCAAGGCGCATACTCTTGCACAAGTAGTGAATGCTCTTTTAAGCAAAAATTCTGTGCGAGAATTTCAGGGCGTGCATGGCAGGAATGTTCATCATTATGTTTTAATGTTACGAACTTTGAAAGACTAGACTTTTGTCTAAACAAATATGTAACTACAAGAACATATTTGATTATAAAACTCATCTGGGGCCTTCTCTGGTGCTTTTCAAGTCAGTAGAGGTGAAAGGCCAACGGCCTTGAAAATGGATCATGTCAAAACTTCTGAGGTTACTTCTCTTTGGGAGAAATTATATTGCTAGAACAATATACTTCTCATCTGCTACCCCATTATATTTTATCCCGATCTAGCGACTTCCCAGCTGGTAAACTTAGGTACATTTTTCGATTCCTCTATGCTTGAATTTTCTCATCTGTGACACAGGAGGAAGACATGGGTTACATGTAAAGAAAGCATTTAGGGAGTACCCAGTCCTTTACAGACATTCTTCCTGCTTGGCTGGTGAGAAAATTAAAACATCCAGGCCAAATGATGTTGACGTCATTACAAAAACTGTCCCCTTTTCTGACTGTTTTCTGACCCAGATAAAGAAATCTGTAATATAGACACGTAGCCGTCCTGTCCTGCGTGGAGTGCAGATGGACATGCGGTGACAATGTTAGGAGTTTAAGAACGTCTAGAAGTCCTGGGACTTAAATGAGTGCAACTCTATTCCTGGGGCAAAAAGTTCTTGAAAATTTTACAGATGTGTACCCATGGCCATTCACTTTGGGAAATAGTTGGGAACGTGTTCAAAATTAATTAGAAATAATAGAAAATATGGCAAAAAAAATAGAAGTAAGGTATTTCTCACAGCATATTTTCTAGAGCAAACACAGAAATTGAAAATCTTTTTCAACGATAGTCAACTGATGACATAAAATGATGCTGTGTAAATAAAAATTAATGAAACATTATGTAGCTCTTCAAAAGTGATATTATATATGAAAGTATATTTATTAAATGGAAATATAGCTGAATATTAAGTAAAAGTCATACATCAAGTATATTATGATTCCTTTTTGTTAAAATTATCTCTCTGTGTGTATAGACACCTATATCTCTCTGTAGAGAAAAAACCAGGGGCAAATGCCACAATGTAAGTAGTTCTTATCTCTGCACAATGGGCTTGTCTGAATTACTTAATTTTCTACTGTGCTATTACTAACATTGAACATAAATTGTTTATTAAAGCTCTGTATTTTTTCCCACCCACGGAGAAAACCATGGGGGCTGAGTTTTTAAGAAGCAGCCCCTCTAAAGTCACGAGCCCTGCTCATTGGATCTGACCTCCAACCAGTCTACGTGGTACAGCTCAGCTTTGTTAACCAGCTAGTACGTGGCACCGTCAGCAGTCACGATTTTGATGTGCTCATCATTCCCAGCCACAAATCAAACCGTCACAGTGGGAACCAAAAGTTCATGCTGGATTATCAGTCAATTTGCTGATTATTATTAAACATTACGGCAAGCCTCTGTTGGCACTAAGTACAGCTTACATATTCCTTCCCACAGTTATTTGGATAATTTTCTCCTTTTATCTAAAGACATTCTTATGCATTTGAAAGATATGGTCAGGTTCAAATGTCTGGAAGGAAGCCAGTAAGTTTAAGTGATGGAGAAAATGAAAAATAATTTCTTTGGATATGAAGTTGGAAACATTAGCATGATTCAAAATTAACTGGAACCTTGGCAAGTTCCTGAAGCTTTATGGATTCTTAGTACTATGGTGAGAGTCCAGTATAAAATACAGTAAGGCAAGCCTCTTTCAACGTGTCTGCCTACGTGAACTCCATTTTTCTCTTCACAATTTAAAAAACCTGTCAGCCACAGCTCTGAATCATTAATAGACAATGGTTGGATGGTTCTTGTCAGAAAGATATTTCCATTTACGTGTGTACGTTTTAAAGCTAATTTTGTTATATCTAGGGACCAATTTTTTAAGTTCCACCACAGAAATCAATGTGCAAATGGGACTTGTTTAACAGAAATTTGCCTTTTAGCAAATTGAGCTCTGTGCCATCTATACAGTTGAGCGTGTAACTACCTGTGAAGATTCCTTCCTACTGAAAACAGTCACCACCCCCCACCCTGTTTCCTTTTGAATGTTGTTTCTCACAAACGGTAACTAGTGTTCTGTATCTGGGCGCTGTGCTTCCATTTTCGTAGGTAGAGATCCTTTCCTTGTTTTCTTTTACAAACAAAACATAGTTTTTCATTATGTAATCCCATTAAGGGCAGGGATAATGGTTATGGGACCTTTTACATTTCACAAGTGTTAGTCTCCTGGAAACATTTCCCATTCACTGACTTCAACAGAAGACAATATTGTGTCCTTCAAGGATAAGGAGGAAGCTATTTGAAGAGAAAGAATCCTTTGAAAATATGAACATCTGAATAGTTTCTAAATAAAGAAGAAAATCTGTGTCACTTATTTAAGGTTGCGGCTTGGGTTAACAATTTATGCTTTAGGGACACAATAAAGAAAAAGTTATTCCTCCAAACATGACTGGACCGGCTTGCAAGTCTGGTGGTGTCTAAAAGTCATTTTTGCACATGTGGGTGCTCTCTATGTAGGGCACCTTTTCTAAGCAGTATCAGAGTATCAGGGAGAACAAGCACATGGAAAAGATAAGCTTCATTACATATGGCTTTTATCAAGTGTTATGCGATTAGCTTTGAAACTGGGAATGATCTGAAGGACATGAATTCACCTTAATGAAACTTCCTTGGGTTTCTCTTTTACTTTATTTTCAAAGTCAGATTAGAAGCTAATTTAAATCTCAAGTATTCGATTACGTTCCTCTTGAATGACTGCTCATGTCTTTGCTAAGTCAGTGCTCCTATTCAGGAAGAAGCTGTTTTAGTTCCACTGCGGGCAGGTTCTCTAATGAAGAGGAGGGTCTGAATTCCTCTTACACGGAACAGCACATAATGAATGCTTTTCATCATAAAGTTGGAGTCAAGCCTACACAAGTGGTTTGCATACTGAATTATACGCGTGGCTTTTAAAATTAATATTGCAGAAATGTTCTCTAATGGGAAGAAATGGCATAATGAACCTCGCGGGTTAGTAGCGAAGTACTAAAGGAGTCCGGAGGGCAGCAAGAGACGCTGCCCACCTGATCTCTTGATTGCATCTGCACATTTTATAGACTAAAGAAGCTTCTACAGTTTCAATTATCTTCCCCCCAAAGGTAATTTTCACATTTGTTTTTATTCTTGTTTAAGAACAAAAACAATTTGAATATATGATATGAGTCAATGCCAGGCTTCAAAAACATGGTACCTGGTGTTCCCTTATCCTGCAGGTGGGGTGGGTGGTCTCAGTTAATTTTATTTTGTCTGGACTGGCGCCGCTCATTCACACAAATGAGTGGATCCTGGCTTGTTTGGGTGAAGTAAGCAGAGAGTCTCACAGGCCTTTCTCTCCATTGGTAGTGACGGGTGGCCCAGTTGATAGAATTAATATTACAGATCTCTGAGATGTCTTGCAGAAATGGGCATGGGCTTCCTGCCTCAAAGCCTCAGCCTGGGACAAGCCAAGAGAGAAAGGACAGAGAAGGAAAATTTTTCTTAATTTGTAATTACTAATTTTCTAGATATTTCCTTATTTTCAGCCATGGAACAGAATTTTCTGTTTTTTTTTTTCTCTTTTTACAAAATAACTTAATTTGTGTCCTCCCGAAATATACTTGTGTGCTGTGAATAGTTTGGGAGAATGTATTTTGCAGATAAAAAAAAAAATCCACTGGCAACCGAGAAAAAGCAATACTAAAGCACTGTTATTATAACCACTGGTCGGTCTCAGCTGTGTGAAATTAACTGCAATTTCAGTGAACTTTTCATCCTTTTTGATTTACTAGTTTGGGGCTGCTCTATAGTTTGTGCTCACTCATGCCTTCACACATCTTTTCAGCATTATCCCTGGACTTAAACTGCTGTGAAATGAAATGTATTACACCAAATTTTAAATATCTGAATAAACTAAAGTTATCCACTGCAAAGCACATTGCACTTGCGAAATCCCAC
>VMDR010012531.1:0-26434 GCA_007922815.1 Macrotus californicus | reverse complement strand
AATAAGAAGCATAAATGGTAGGTAGAAGATAGACAGGGGGAGGTTAAGAATAGTATAGGAAATGTAGAAGCCAAAGAACTCATATATATGACCCATGGACATGAACTAAAGAGGGGGAGTGTGGGGGTAAGGGGTGTGCAGGGAGGGGGGTGGGGGGAGCAGATGGGACAACTGTAATAGTATAATCAATAAAATATATAAAAAAAAACAAAACAAAAAACATCATCAACTTTGATAATATATTTAAATCTAATCCTACTCCAAATGTTAAATATAATGTATATGAGTTCATAACAAGGTGATTTATAGTGGTTTCTCCAATAAAATAGTTCAGCTCTTATAGATAATTCAGAATCCAGACACAGAAAGTTATACTGAACAAAAGGTATAGAACCCAAGATTTCAAATGAATTTGTTAGACATCCTTCACAAGTCACAAATCCAGATTGCACAAGGAACACATTATTTTCTAGGACTCCATCCTTCATAACAACATTATCCTCCACCTTCTCAGAGTGTCAGGTATGTTCATGGATTCTGGAATTAAACCACCTGGGTTCAAGTCCCTGATGACCCCTTTTTTTCCAATTAAATTGAGAAAGTAATTCAAATTCTCTCGGCCCATTTATCTGTAAAATAAAGATTTTAATATCAGAAACTGCTAGGTATCCTTTGGTTGCCAGGTACAGAAAACCTAACTCAACTTAAGTGATGTAGAGTTATTGGCTAAAATATCTAAAATAAAGTAGACTTTAATTCAGGCTTAATCTCACTTGCTGCTCAGTGAAATTAACAAAATTCTAATTTCTTTCTGCTTTTCTTTACCTTCTTATTTGATGCTACTCTTACCCAAAGAGGACTCCCCTCACTACCGCGCATGCTTCCACATTCATGCAACAAGAAGAAAATGTCTCTGCAGGTATTTCTACAGAAGACCCAGGATCCCCCAGGAAAATTTCTCCTATGATCTAATTGGTCCAGCTAGGTCACATGATCATCCTGGAACTAATCACTGTAGCCAAAGGAATAGGATTTGTCAATTGGCTGAAGTCTACAAGGGCTCACCCTGGACACAAAGATGGGATCTGCTTTCCCCAAAGCACAGGAGATATCCTTGGGGAGAAAATAAAAATCAGGGTACTGTTATCAACAGAAGGGGAGAGAGAATCTGGGTGGCCTCAATAAAAAAATACTCACTGCCCTTCTACATACGGATTTGTGAGGATTACATAAAGCAGTCCACATGAAACATTAGTGGTTGGCACATGGTAAACACTCAATTAAAGTTTACTGTGATTATTACTATTATTATTACTACTGTCAGCATCAATTAATAGGCCCAATGCATGGCAATGTTATTAAGGCCTGAATATTACCCAGAGACTATGGGCATCTGCTTCTCATTTGTGGAAATGCAGGGAGGGATGTCATGCTTAAAACCCATTGAAGCATGCTTTTCTTAACCTCATGTGGTTAAGAGTAATTGTTCAGTATGACAAGGTATGAAAGTCCTGGGAAAAATCTGCTGCATGTCGTTGCTCATAAAGCTACATTTCACCACCAGAAAGGACACCTCTATGCCACCACGAGACATACCATTATAGAATCAGTCTCATCTGTCAAGATTACATTCTGTAACTAGCATGAAAATAGGACCTGCACAATAGACATCCGTGCTGGCTTTTACATCCTGTTCTTGTAAGTGAAAAACTGATCCAATTTAATGAGACTTTTAACCTATGAAACGCATTGCCTTTGTTATCCATCCTTTTCATTGTATTTTTACACTATTGTGAAGAGGATGGAGATGGGGATTGGTGAAACGAGGAGAATGAAGAGGAAATTTGGACTGGACAAGTTGTACCATTCATGCCCAAATATTCTGTTTAGGCAGACTGGTCCATTTAAACCAAAACAAATGTAAAACTAAACTGAATTGGAAAGAAGCAAGGATTTCTACCAGATTGCTCAGGGTTTCTCTACACATGTTCTCTCTCCAGCCAGTTTAGACCTATTTTTTTTTTCTAGAAGAGCATACAAGAGTCATAATTGGACGGCAAAGCGTGAGTTATGCTCTTTTGCAACTCAGTTAATAATAAGCAGGGCCCCAGCCTATGTATTCCACTGGTCACTTAAGTAGGAAAAAAAAGTGACCAAAAGGAAAAAAATTCATGCCCATTGCTGTCACCCCCAAGGGCTTACTGTGTGGTTTCCACAAAAATCCTTTCATCTCTCTGTGCCTTTGTCCTGTCAGCCAGGAAATGGACGTTCTCACGCAAGAAATTACTTCCAAACAGAACATTCTGAACCAGAACTTCTCAACTGGGTGTGCAATAGTAAAACTCAGGGGGCTTTCAAAATATGGATTCTGGTGCCCCACCTCAGAACTACTAAGTCAGAATTTCTAAGGGAGAAGCATAGATACATATTTTAAAATATTTTTACCTCTAAAGGCATTTCTGATAAACATTTCCCCAGTTTATATATGTTTATATATAAATCACTACAAATGTCATGTAAAGGGCCCAAGTGTTATAAAATTTACATCTTTTAAAAGGAAAATTCTACACATTTCTTGTCTAACTCCCATTTAAAATAAGCTTGTCTGCTTTTGAGTTCTTTTGCTTTACTGCATCTTTAAAATGACGAATAACAAACTGATACCATAAATAGAAAATTCTACAATTAATCCTATGTAAAGAGATCAAAGCAGTCACAGGAAGGATGTAACTTATTCACATGTTGCCTAAAGTGCTATACCTGTCACAGAGGTGATACCATATTACAAAAGAAGACAAGGAAAAAAAATAGGTAGGTTATGTTCATTCTTATTAGACTAAATAAAATTAAGAAAAGCAGGCTCTAAAGCAATCATATTCTTTTCATTAGGAAAAGAAAGCTTCAAAGACCAAAAATAGAAAAAGAAAAAGTAGGCGCATTTGTTCAGACCTCCTAATTTAACTGAGTGAAGTGCTCTAATTCCATTCTGTAGAAGCTTTATATGGATTACAATGAAGGGAAATCAGAAAAGGGGGTGATCTTTGCTATCATTGATTAATTAACAATATGCTATATTCTAGAGAGAAGAAGGGCATAAATGAGTAGATGATTATTTCCCGAGTCAATGTATTGGTGACTGGTTACATGATCAGTCTTTTGGTCTGATCTACGTTATCCACCCCAGTTTTTTTGCAAGCAAATTAGAACCTGATAAGCCATAAAAAGCAAATTACCACAGGGTAATATATTTTGATATGTGCTCTTACAATGAAAAATTGGGCCATTTTTCCAAAAGATGTTCTTTATACATAAAACCCCACTAAGCTTCTCACATTCCAATCAGAAGGAAAGTTCTAGAGAAGAACGGGACCAACATTACCTTCACTCATTCACTTTATCAGTTAAAGAAAAGCAGCAAAGGTGAACTCAACATATTGCAAACGTTTATCACCACACACTCGTGTGACTATTCAGTCTTCTCCTTGGTTAATCACTTCTCCTTGGACTAATCACTGTGTTTTATCATTCAGCCTATGACTGTATTTACCCAGCTGGAATGAAACAAAGACAGAGGAGCAAGCACCTAAAAGACAAGACGACTGAGGCATAGTATACAAAAATGTGACAATCCTGGAACAAAGAGAAGGGTGTTTGAGAAATCTAATGACAACAATAGGTCAGCATTTCCCTGAATGTGTTCTCTGCAATATCTGTTACAAGAGAGGCTCATAGCCTTGTGGAAGGCCATGGCCAAGTGAGTTTGAGAACACGGCATGCTGGGTCTCCCCCACCTCCCATGTAGAGTCACAATATACATTAGCATAAAAAGACTCTGGGAAGTCCTCCAAAGACTGACATGCTTGGTTTAATCCAAGTTACTCACAGATTTATTCAATTTTGGAACTCTTTTTGGATCTCCTGGCACTTTTAAATAGTTTATACAACTAGTGTTTTATAGACCACATAGAAACTGCTGAAGCCACCAACTTAAGACCGTGGTTGGAGGTTGCCCAGGAAGAGAATAATGCTTCTGAGATTAGCTGAGACTCAAGATTCGCATTGCTTTTCATTGCTGTGGCAGACAACCAATGAATGGCACGTATATAGAAGGAAAGGGGCAATGCTATATTCTCAAATTCCATGCATAAGATGAGTAAGTCATTGAAAATTCAAGAATTCTCAATCTGAATTCAAGTAAAAGGAGACAGAGATGATAAACATACATCACTCCCTAACTACTGTAAAAGATGAAATAAATTTTAACTATGTTTCACCTTCACAATAGTGGAGGAAAAAGCAAAGAAGGCGTGTGTACCAGAAAGGTTAGAGTACTAATGTGATGAATAGTTACTCTACATAGCTAATTTCATTTTTCTCATAACTCTAGAAAGTAAACATTATTCAGACATAGCTTTACAAAGAGTAAGTGAACTTCTACTACTTTTGAAAGTATTTTGAAAGGATGAAAAATATGCATCAGGATAAATGGTGAGAACACCAGGAAAAAAAAAAAACAGGAAGGAAACACTTTAACTTTGCATAAAGTGAGATACAGAGATTCATCATCCACTCAGGGAAGAAGCAAGGGTAGAGATTATAAATAAGGCATTCTGATGGCCCACCTCAGTGAGGGCTTGTACAATGCACTAATATAGCATCACTCGGCCTAAATAATCCACACATGGAAGTTAATCCCCAGTGCCTTCTTGCAGTGTCATCAAATTTCCTGTTTTACAAGTGAGTCAAAGAAAAAGTTAAGTGAAGAAAGTTCAGGACCTCCCTGAGCTCACAACAAATCAGGAACAAGCCCAGGATTCAAAGGCTGATAGTAACTGGGCATGAACTGGAGGAATCCAGGGTTAGGTGGTAGAAGACTTGAGGAATAAAGAACATACTTGTGACTAACGGAGTAAGGTAACTGAAGGGAAAAGCAATAAATTAAAAGGTAGCACAAAGAAACAAGATGAAATTTTTCCATATTCAGTCCAGCTTGACGTGCCATGTCCAAGGACGGTATTAACAAATGGGCCCTATTTCTCTATTTATCTAAGGGAAATGTCTTATTCTGCCTATCTATCCACATACTGGTAGATTTTGTCATTTAGGGATGTTATAGTTTTAACTATTTTTGCAAATTCAGAAACCTTGTGGTTACATGTGAGAGAAAATCTTGCTCAGATTGGTTTAAGCAAAAATAAAAAAGAAAATTTAGTTACTTCATTGGAAAGTTCAAGAAAGAATGGTTTCAGGCCCAGTTAACCTCAGGATCTCAAATGACTCAAGTCATTTAGCACCTCTTTCTTTCGATCTCCTTCCTTTCTTTCTTCCTTCCTGCCTTCCTGCCTTCCTTTCTCCCTCCTTTACCTCTATCTTTATTTTTATCTCTGGTTCTCCTTCTATCTTTCAGTCCCACTTTCCCCCCTGTTGACATCATTCTCACGCAGGCCTTCTCCACTAGGGGCCTCAGACAACCCCAACTCCCTTCTCTTTCCCCAAATGCTAATAAAAGTCCTAGCACTGAGTCCCACCAGACCAGTCTGAGTTATCTGCTCATCCTGGCACCAAGCAGTGTCCAGAGAATGGGATATACTGACTGAATGACTGACTGGCCACACGTCCTCCCCTGAAGCTGAGAGGTGGGTCAGCCTCTCCCAAAGCCATGGACTGATGGCAGAAGAGAGATGTTCTCCAAAAGAAAAGGAGAGTAATGTATGTTGAGCTGGCAAAATAAAAGATGTCCCCCACAAAGCCCAATGTAGGCATTTTAAAATTTAGTGACACTCAAATTTAAAGTACTTGGGCCTTGATATTGGCTATCAAGATGTCTATCAAAGCACTGTGGGATCATAAAGAAGGATAAAGCAATTTGTTTTTCTTGGAAGGTAGGGAAGGTGCTCTGCAAGTCTTCCTAGAGTAAGTGTTCTCTGTGCTAGGGCTTGAGAAGGAGTAGGGATATGACAGAGGCTGTTAGTGCTCAGAAAATATGCATGCAGTCTCTGACTTTTCCCAGCTTCCCTTGCAGTTAGGTTGGAGCCATCTGACTAGTTCTTGCCAATGGACTTTGAATGAAAGTGACAAGGTTCCAGGCAAAGATCATGGAAAGCTAGTGTATCTCATCCATTTTGCCTCTTTCCCTTTGGCAGAGTTTGTGGATGTTGACATTGTAGAGCCTCGAGATGGAATCCTTTGATCACTGCATGGAAGAGAGCCACCCAGTAAAGGTGGTCAACCCACATGGATCTTCGCATGGGTGAGGAAAACTCTGTTGTCATAACTTGAGATTTAGAGTTAAAATAAGATCACCGTACATGGTCTGCTTTATGTTTCTAGACTCTGTCACATACATCATAAACTTCATCTAAGCAGCTCTGCTCTGCTCTATGTGTCTGTCTTTCTCCTCTGCCCAGGTCAAGTTCAACAGTGATGGGACAAGCACATGAGAGCAAATGAAAATATACAAGATTTTCTTGGGCCTAGGCTCACAACTGATGCACAGTCACTTCTGCCTTTATGCCATTAGCCAAAGCAGAGTGACACGGCCAAGCCAAAAGTCAGAGAGACTGGGAAATGCACCCTTCCATGCCAGATCCATGGAGATGGTATGAATGTAGGGGAGGTAAACATTTGGGACCACTAACTCATCTACCCCTTAGGTATCTTACATTATGCGAACTCATGAAACTCATATGTGGGGAATGTCAAGGGTCTCCGGGACTATGAAACCAAAGATAACTACCCCCAACCTCCAGAATTGTCCTCACTTGGGAAGGTCAAAGGCTGCAAGCATCTCTCTCAACCTCTTCTGCCTTCTCTGCCCACCAATGCACTTTCTCCATGCTGTTACAAGTGCCCCCCAGACCAGGCGTCTGTGTCTTTATCTACCCTGTTGACAAGCAAGGAGATGTAAATAGGCCATAAGGAAAGCTGCTTTCTCATTTGCACTACTTCATTCGTTTTGTATTTGTAAGATATACAGCCCAGGAAAGCTATAAATAAGAGGCTAGAAACAGCTTGAGGGGCTGGTGATGGAATCACAAATCACCACAGTTACATCTTCATCTGTATCCTGATGCAGAACCTTTATAATTGCCAAAATATATTTATCTCTGCTCAGGCTACACAATTTGTATATCAGAAGCTAAAACTAAGTGACCTCAACTTTCCTAAAATCTCTACAAAGTGTTCTAGCCACCAGCTCAAATCTGGTTGGAGTGCATGCTACTATTTCTTTTCCTGTCCAAGGCAAAGCTGGCCGTGCTAGTGCCTCTGTGTATATGTGCTTGCATGTGCCCTTTTGCTGCTTTCAGTGTTATGTAAGACTCCCAAGTGAGCCAGGATGCAATATCAGGTCGTTTGGGCTGACCAGTCTACCTGCCCTCATATAAATTCTTACCAATTGATTTCCTTCTTGATTTATAGTACAAATTGGGAAGATATGGGGAAGTAAAGAGCATTGCCTCCAGAACACCTCACTTAAAATGTATCTAAAATTGTCTGAAACTAATTTATTAACCCTACCTATTAGAAAAAAAAAAAAAACCATTTGCAGAAAAATTGAGCTGCTGCTACGGACTTGAGAGGCTGAGCACAGTTTGTTAGAAAGAGAAGCCTGGATGCCTGAAGGTTTGATCTGGTAGGAATAAGAAGGCAGAGGGTTCTCAGTGAATAAAACTTGGATGTGGATCACCCATGGGGCATACCAGAAAGGGAACGTGGACTTATGACAAGAAGGAACAATAAATTAAAACAAAGTATGACAGAGACAGATTTTGCCTTCTTCATAATTTGGTTTGGCCTCATCCTGAAAACTGGATTCATACTAACAGCCAGTACTTACTGAGTAGTTGCTCTAAGCCAGACACTGTGCCAAGTGTGTTGTATACCCCTCTCATTCCATCTCATTTATTCTTGACAGCTGCCGATATTATCCCATTTCCAGATCAGAAAACTAAGGCTCAAGGACAGTGAGTGACTTGCAGTCACACAACTTGTAAGTATCGATGGGGTTGTAGATACAGATGGGCTCAAGGATTTAACCAAAGCAGTAATCGTTGAATCGCTGCATTTCCTGAATGCTCTTTAAAGAAATGGACTGACCTGGCCACGGGGATGCTAAAAGAAAGGACAAAAGAGAAAAAGCAAACAACAACAACATAAAGTACCAAACAAATAATGAAATAGAAAAACTACTGAGCTTAGAGTCAGGAAATCAGTGTTTTAGTCCTTGCTCTTCTGTTTAATTATTTGGAAGACAAAGCAGAGATTCTCTGGGTCCCAATGTCTTGCACAAGAAGCTTGCAAACAGAGTAAAGGGATGTTGAGTGAGACTTTTTCTTTTTTCTGCTCAGAATTGATGACAGGCCACAAAGTAGAGGACAAAGAGAGGTCAAGTACTCCATTCTCAACATAGCCATAAATGACTGGGGCCAGATATCCACTCCAGGGATTACTAAGAGGCAGACGAACAACCTATAACAGACAACTATAACCTGTAAAATTCTGTCAAAAAGTCCCATCCAAAACCCTCAGCATTTAATATTCCTTCAGTTTTCTATAAAAAGAACTTGCAACTCTCTACCTGTGAGCTCGGTGCTTCCACAGGGGCATGTTCAGCCCGTGCACAAAGTAGTCTGGAACTATAGAGAGTCGTTATTTCTTCCAGGAGCAGCCCTTACACAAGGATAGGAAGAAATTGATGGGAAAGTAAGCCAGCTTCCTTGCCTTCAGGAACCCCCTCCATGAATTTTCACCTGCTTTTCCATCTTTTGGAAATGTCACCACATATGCTTGGCAAACTCCTTAAACTGGTCATATTACGACTGGCCGAGCTATTATACCCAATAACCCTAACTCTCAGTAACAATAAACAGAGGTTGTGTCACCTGTGCAAAGATCAGTGTGGTTGGGATGCGATCTTGAGGCTCTACAGTTTCAACACACAACTTCCACAGACACCGCCAAAGGAGAAGAGAGAGATGGGAGACACCCACCGGCTTTTAACTTTCTTTGCCTGGAAGCCTTTGATGCAAAGCCCATTGCCCAGAATTAGTCCCCTGGTTCCAATCTGTCACATCCTTCCTCCTCCCACAGGGCCCAGCTCGAAGAGCACCTCCTCCACGAAGATCTGCATGAACCCGCTGCTCCTTCCAAGGAGAACAAATAGCTTCATCCACCTTTATGTTACCCATAGAATTTCGATACACGTCTCTAATTTACACTTCTCAGATTGTCTTATAATTTTGCTTTCCCCAAATTATTTTGTGAGTCCCATAAGGGTAAAACAAACATGCTTACTCCTTTTTCTAGGCCCCTTCCCAGTGCCAGGGAAGTCACAGGGTTTAATAAATGTTCAGTGAATGAATGAATGAATGAATGAATGAAGTATGGCTTCATAAATAGCTGTGTCCTTGCAAGTTACCTGCTGTGTCTAATCACAAAGGCATGCAATCAGCATCTCTACGAAGCCATCCTTTACTCTTCTGATGTAGAAATGCTCCTTGACTACATCTCTCCTCTGGGAATGGCAAGGAACCAAAGTCAAGGAAATAGCAGATAACAGTAAAACCCAGGATCAGGAGCCTTAGATTAGGACTCAGATGCCAAGCACAGGTCAGGAATAAAAACTGAACCTCTAGGCATTAACATCTCTCCAGGATGTCTGTGCTGCACCCCCTACTCGAGCCCCCACTAAACATACACAGTGCCCAGCTCGCAGCCCCTAGGGCAGCTGGCATTTCCAACACCGCAGTGCAAACCATCACAAGAGATGATGCCAAGCTGATCCCCACTGGCAAGAATGAATGAAGAAACTAGATATTTCTCAGCTGAGGAGTCTCTGAGAAAAGCGAAAATTTAAGCTTCCTAAAATTCATTGCTCTTGCCATATGCTGTGACTTTTCCATTCATACCAGCAGAGGTGGGAATTTCAGCTTCTGAATATAACATTGAGAAATTAACTAAGCATTTATAAATAAGTCCTGACTCAGAGTAGGGTCCTTGTTAATGGTTTCCAAGCCGTGTGGGAACAAGCCTAGGTCCTCACTGTGTGGGACGGTCCCCACCAAGAGGAAAGTCCTCACTGCACTTGATACTGCCACCCTTGCCACGTCTCTGATATCAGACACAATATTCTCTGGTACTCTTAGCTCATGCCCAAAATCAAAACAGAGTGTGCCAAGACAAGAGCTGAGAGAAGGACAAAGGGGATGGGAATGTGAGATGCAGAGTAGAATACTGAAGCAGGCAGCCAAAGCAGGACCGCCCTAGGGTAAATTGAGCCCCTGGCTATATGACAATGAGTCATCCAGAATTACTCTGTCAGCACCTTTCCGGCAACTGGGCCTCACCTGGTCCTGCAAAGACATACTGCACTCCCTGGTGTGAGCCAAAGTCTTGTCTAGCTGCCCTCCTAGAATGAGCTGCTGGATGACCCCCTAGGCACAAGTCCCAGAGCTCTTCAGGGCATCTGGTCAACCCCCCATGGGGGTTAGAAGGTCAGAGTGAGCCCTGGGAGTCACGTTCTGCCCTGGACCCAGAGTATCCAGACCAGGTAGCAGTGCCCTCAGGTTGGCTTCATAATTTGTAGGGCCCAGGGCAAAATAAAAAGGTGGAATACCTTGTTTAAAAACAACTTCTAAGTTCAAGGCAGTAATGACAGAGTATAAAAGCCAGGGGCCCTTCTGAGCATGAGGCTCTGTGTGACTACAGGTTGTAGCCCATGAAGCCAGCCCTGACTGCTGGCCTGGGCAGGTCCCAGGCATTAAAGGGAGACCTAGGAAAATTTGAGGAAGGCAATCCAAAATGTAGGGACCCCTCTAACACAGGGGCTGGGGTAGGGGTCAGGCATGCTGAGATTTCAAAGATAAGGGGCAAAACTCAAAGTGATTTAGCACTATTTGTCCCCAGATCCCCAAATATCAAGGAAGTCATGATGGAAAATAGTAAGTAATTAGGAGGCACTCACCCCATAGAATATTACATAGTCACCAAAAATGACATTTACAAGGGACTTCTCATAATGCAGGGCAAAATTATTGCAATGTAATGTCAAGTGAATTAAATATAATCACAATTATGAGAATATATACATATAGAAAAAACTAGTTTCAAACAGAGTATAATTTCAACAGTGGGTAAACCAGGTGGGAATATTAAGGTGACATTTGGTACCTTCTTTATATTTTTCCAGGGCTCAAATTTTCTCCAGTGAACAAGTAGGAATTTCATAAGGCAAACAAAATTTCAAATATATTAGTGAAATATAACTACAAATTATAGCTACATACGGTACCTTGAGACTTCTCAGTTTTGATGAGTTCTAGAAAAACTTTATTATGAAGCTTCATAAGAAGTGAACTCTATGCTGTTCAGAGTGTTTTTTAATTCCTAAGTTGTAGGAAATGTACAATATTACCCTAACCCCTCGTGCCCCTTGAAAGAGGTTATGTCATGGCTCTAGATGTCATTGAGATAACTGAGGACCTGGAAGACAAATGTGTAGATATTGATGCAACAAGGCAAAAAATAAAAAATAAAAATAAATTACATACTCCAAGAGAGACTAAAGTTGTAACTTTGTTTCTCTGTTTCTGATCTTTATTTCCTCATGATCTACTTCACTCCATTACCACAAAATTATTAGGTAAGAGGATGTCTTAGTCAGTTTGGACTGCTAGAACAAAACTATCACGGACTAGACAGCTTAAACAGCAATGCATTTCTTAAAGTTCTGGAGGCTGGGAGTCCAAGATCAAGACCCTGGCAGATACAGGCTCCCTGGCTTGTAGACAGCTGTGTCCTCACATAGCAGAGGTGGGGAATGGGATGGGGAGAGGGAGAAAGCAAGCTTTCTCTGTCTCTTCTCAAAGAGGCACTAATCCCATCATGAAGGCTCCACCCTTGTGACCTCATCACATCCCCAAAGACCATCAAATTTGGCAGGGGGGAGTCGCCAAGGTTTCAGCATATGATTTGGGTGGGGTGGGAAGTACAAATATTCATTCAGTCCATAAGCAGAGATGAAAGGGAAGTTGATTTTGCCAACTAAAGCCTACTCATTCTCTGCTAAGTTTAAAGCAGTCTCTTTCAGATCTGCTCAGTATTAACTCCAATTTTCGGATGTCTTTTACTCACAAAAGCTCAGTTGAGAGAAATAAGAAACATGGAGGATTTCTTGAAAGATAAGCAGAATATTGATTCCTCTAGATAATGATCTTTGGAGTAAGCAAAAGATGAGAATTAAGCAAGAGACATTGTTCTGGCATAATACCAAGTGTTTTTGCTGACCTCTGCTTTGACATTACCCCCTTAGCCTATGTAGGGACATTCGGTTTGTATAGAATCAGTGAGATCTAGGTATCAATTACGAAAATGCCTAGATACATTTTTCTCAGCTGTTCATTGGAAATGATCTGTTTTGTTTTATAGATACTTTGACCATGGAAAAGATCATATCTTTTTCTCTTTGCTTTGGCTGGTAGGAAGCTCAGAGTCGAGTTTATAGTTTGTCTTTCACAAGTGCATAATTTATAACATGCATTTTGCTCACTCACCTGACGTTTAGTTCAACAGACTTTTCCTTCCCTGATTTTTCCTTGGTCTCAGTTTTCTCACTACTTGCTTTTTATCTTATTATACTCTGAAAACCACCTCAAAATTGTTTTGGCACCATGAAGCCCACCTTGAATATCTAGTACCCTCATAATCACAAGCTCTCTCTTGTGGGGCCCTCTTATAGATACCTCAATTGAAGGCTTTTTTAAAACCTGAATATTTCTCCCAGTGGACTGCATTTCTTAAGAGCATAAACTATGTCTTACTACTTGGCACTTGGCATATAATAGACAGTTGAAAAATGTTTGCTTGAGTGAATGAGTGTAAAGATGGGGGAGTTCTTGGAAAATGACTGAAAATGTGCAAAAGTGACTTACAATGTGGTACTCGTTGTACATGACAGTTTGCTTTAAAATATTGTGATAATGTTATCATAAGATGACTCTATAAAAAAAATAGGATGAAATTTTAACATCAGATTTTTCAGTGCTATCCACAGTCTCATTCTGCAGAAAGAATATCTGGCTGGAAACATGTCTGATGCTCTTTATTCATTGTGAATGCAAACATGTAACTCCATGATGCAAGTCCTACTGAATAAGATATGTCAAGTGGAAGATTTTTTCTTCAAGTCATAAAGTCTTTAAGCGAAAATGCTTTCGAGTTTCAATTAACGTAAAACCAACAATCTTTTTCTGTGAGGAGACTAGCACAGTCTCGAAGTGTAAATTATACTCAGAGGCCCTTGATTGACTGGAAAGCCATCACCTCTGTAAGTCCTAAACCCAAGGCTTCTGGGCCTGTGGGTTCTGTAAAGGTTTCTAGAGAGTCTTAACCACCCAGATAACAGACAATGGCTGATATTTGAATAGTACTTTAAAATCTCCAAAACTCTTCACCAGGCGCCTGCTGCCTAAACATTCACTGTGTCCCAAGCATGGGGGTAAGCACTTTACATATATTTGGTAGGAAAACATTGACAAGAACAATCACCCCTTCTACCTGCAAAGGAGAGATTCCCGAATGCTGAGGGAAGGCAATGGGTGCAGATGGATGCGAATGAGGAAGCTGCCTGGGAGCTAAATCACTCTGTGGAAGAAAAGAGACAAAAAGACCCATGAATAAGTTGTAAGGGGAGCTCAAATAGCAGAGAGGACAAGAGAGACTTCACAAAGAAGGGTCTGAGGTAAGAAGAGAGAAAGGAGCCCAAGGAAGAATTAACTACTATGGAGAAATAGAAGAAACGTTCCAGTGTGACCGGCATTTCATGATGCCGTGTGCAATGTAATCCTTCCATGAAATCTAATAGTAAAATGTGTGATGAGTATCAATACACAAACATAAGTGAAGTACGTGAGAATTGTGAATACTAAAACATGTCCGGGTAACACACATTATCTCTTTAATTTCTCTCTTGATGAGATTCATTAGTCTAGACCAGGTGACAGCAAAATCGGTCAAATCTGGCTAGTCTGGTTTTGCGAATAAACTTTTATCAGAGCACAGACACACCCATTCATCCCAAGTATTTATCATAGCTCCCTTCACACCACAATAGTAGAGAGGAGTAGCTGGGACAGAGCTGAGGCCCTATGGCTCACAAAGCCCATGGTATTTCCTTTAATAGTCCTTTACAGAAAGTTTGCCAACTCCTGCTCTCCACTCCTAAATAAGAAATAGAGAAGGATCAGTGAAAGGAAAACATTTCATCGGTCAGACTAATGATGTTGGGGAAATTTACAGTCCACAAACCTGAGTTAAAGAAATATTCACTGTTCCCTTGGTGGAGTTTTCCCCTCTGTAAAATGGGATTAATAACACATGCTTCACAGAGTTATAATGCGGCTCGAATGTGGAAATCATTTATTAAAATATGCCTGTGTTCATAAACATTAGAGAAATGTCAAGTGTTGCTAATAATGGTTCACATGTGGCTCACAATTTGTAAATAATAAACACTACGGAAGCCCCAGGAATTGGTGGTGTAACTATCACCCACCACAACATCGCTGGATATGAAGGCACTGAACAAAATGCCCTGTAAGCGTTCTTGAAAAGACACTTGCTCTTTCTACTAGAATAATCAGTATACCACCTTTTTTCTTAAAAGTTTCTATCAAAAGTTTAGTTCGAATTTTCCTCAGTGAGCACTTGCCATCTCCATGGAGCCCATCACACATAAAGTTCATTCACACACCAGAATTTTATCAAGCTGCAGAAGAAACATGAGGGGGCAATGCAACAACTGCAGAGAAAGGTCCATGCAGAAGCAATGAAATGAAGCCATCACATGACTTAACCATGAGAAGACTAAATGTATTTCAGTCTTTCAGTGAAGAAAGGGTGTTCAAAAGTCCTTTTCTCAAAAAACTTTCAAAGCTTAAATCTGAGACGTGAGAGACAAAGAATACACCAATGGCATTTGAAGGCAAATTCATAAATCCTTTTAGGAAAACTAGACTATAACTCAGCATAACCTCCATCCATCATGACATGAGGCTCAGATGCTTATTTCATTCTTTCAATCCCTTGAAGACTGTCTTTAATTCCATCATGAAATACAATTTTGTTGCATAACGAAGTCTTTAATATGTCCCTATAAAATATGATAGATCAGGTGAACAAGTGGCTGAGCAATTGATCCACCTTTCTCTAAATGACATTTAAGTGCTTATTTATTAAAGTTGTAGGATGGCTAGAATAGATAATTATACACTTTCCACATGACCATCCGTCTTTTCTGTTGCTCATTTGCTCCTGAAAGACACCACAGTCTCTTTGTTGATTTGTCATTGATGAAATCCATTTTGGTAAATTTCTTCCAAGTAGAGGTTAAAATGTTATGCATTGCACTATTTGGGTTGAAAGCAGAGAATTTTCATCTCACAACGGATATAGACTTCAATTTGCTAGCCATCTAGAACACATCCCTGCAATTATAATTGCCCTGTTTTGTTTACTGGGTTTGGAAAAAAAGAAGAAATGGAATATTATGGACTTGTCCTAAACCACTTTAATAAATTTGCTTTTAAATGGTATTCAGAGAGTACCCAGCACACCTTTATCCTAGGCATTAAAGATAAAAAATGTGCAATGAATTTACATTGGACCTATATGTGTAGTACCAATGTTGGCTCATAATCTCATAATTATCTTTTCTCAGGGCATTCTTTCAAATGAAGGAAGAGAGGGAAAAAACCATAAAATACTATACGTCATTTTTAGTGTAATGAAGTGGTTCCCAAACATGGCTGCCCATCTGAGAACTACTAAAAATTCAGCTTCCTAAGTCCACTCGAACCAACCAAATCAAAATCTGTGAGGGGTTGGAGTCCACTCATTTTATTTTTAACAAAGTGCCCAGTCCACTCTTTAACATCCAGTTCAACACCAGACTGGAAAATGCTTTCAGGAGCGATGTGTTGAAACAACACCACATGGAACATCCTCATTACAATGGACTGACCTGGTGCTGTTGAAAAAAAAGAAAACATTAATGGTTCATGGAAAAGACAAAGGTCAGAAATTAAGTTAAAAATTAATATGTGCACCCTGGCTAGGTAGCTCAATTGGTTAGAGCGTCTTCCCAATAGGTCAATGTTGCAGGTTCAATCCCCAGTCAGGGCACATACAAGAATCAACCAGTAAATATATAAATAAGTGGAATAGCAAATTGAAGATTCTCTGCTTCTCTCTCTCTCTCTTTCTAAAAATCACTTAAAGTAAAAACAAATTAATACATGAGACCTCTATGAATGTAAATATATAATTATATTAAAGTAAATATATAATTATATAAATATAGTAAAATGAGAGACAGTTCATATTTTTGCATAGGATGACGTATTTTGAAAAAATGCCAATTCTTCTCAAATGCAAGCTCAATTATTATTCTAAAAATTATATAAAAAGTCCTCATGAATAGCTAAATCAACTTTGAAATTAAAGAGAAAATATGAGGATGGGCTGGCCCTACTAAACATTAAGACCTATAATAAAAATATAGTATTTGAAAGTAATATGGTACCTGTATGAGGCAAATAGGTCTATGGAAGAGAAGAGACCGTTCAAAGACAGACCAATATATAAATGGAAATGTTTGTACAACCCAAATCCATGGGGAAAAGATAGCCTATGTATTAGTTAAAATTAAGAAATTGATTCACAAAAAGTAAAAAATTAAAACTGGATCCCCACCTAACACCTCATGTAAGGTAGACATCAGGTGGATTGAAGCCCCAGGTGTGAAAGGTAGAGTAGTCGATTATAAAATGTCAGAGGACATCTTTAAGATATAACAGTGAGGAAGGGCTTCTTAAACAAAACTCCAAAAGCACAAACTATCAGGCCAAAATTAATTAATTTAATTCCATCAAAATTAAGGGTATCATCAGCTCAAGGAAGGAAATTACGGACAAAGTTAAGAGACACATGACATTCTGGAAGAACACAGTTGTCAAGTCTAAAACTGTGAAGAACTAGCATGTAGAACATGTCATAACAAAAGGAAAAGGAGAAGGGGGAGGAGGAGGAGAAGGAAAGAAAAAGCTCTTACACACCAACAAGAAAATTTCACAAACATCAATAGAAAAATATGAGCAAAGGGTACAAATAGGCAATTATCAGAAAAGAAAACACAGAGTTGGGTAAACACAAAAAAAGAGCTCAAACTAACTAATAAGAATGGCAAATTACAACTACAAGATGTCACTTTACGCCATCCAATCGGTAAAAATGTTGGCTACAGAAATACTCGTGTAGAAGTCATACAAAATGCGCAGCCCACTTGGAGGGCCCTATCTCTGTGTAATCAAATTAAGTTTAGTCATACCCTATGACCCAGCTTTCTACCTTCTGAGAAGGTTCCAGAAAATTCCCACACAAGTCAATAAGGGTACAGCAGTCCACCCTTACCTGTGATTTCACTTCTGCAGTTTCACTTACTTGTGTTCAACCTCAGTCCAAGCAGGTTAAATAGAAAATTCCAGAAATAACTCATAAGTTTTAAATTGTATGCCATTCTGAGTAGAAAGATGGCATCTCACCCTGTCCCCCTCCATCATGCCCGGGACATGAATCATCCCTTTGCCCATCCTCACTGTGCACACCACCCACCCATTAGTCATTCAGTAGCTGTCTCGGTTATCAGGTCAGTTATCAGAGAGTGACCACATTCACCTAGCTTTTATTACAGTATACTATTATAATTGTTCTGCTTCATTACTGTTGTTGTTAATCTCTTTGTGCCTAATGCACAAATTTAACATTATCAAAGGTATATATGTATAAGACAAAACATAGTACATATAGAATTTGGTACTGTCCACAGGTTCAGGCAGCCAGTGGAGGTCTTGAAACGTACCCTCATCCCCTCTTTGGATGGGGGAGGGGCTGCTACACATACATGAAAATATTCATAACAGCACCGCTTATGCTAGTGGGAAACTGGAAGCAATCCTGTGTCCAGCACTAGGAGATGCATTAGTTCAATGTGGAATATTATGCAACAGTTAGGATTCTTGTAAATGAAAAACCCATGTTCAAAAAACAGCAACATGTTTTCTAAGCATGTACAAATAAAAGGGTATACATTAATCATTTAAAAATGGTTAACTGTGGGAGGGTGAGGAAAATGAGAGGGGGAATGGGGATAAAAAGGAAAGGAGGGAGGGAAGAAAGGAGGAAAGGATAGGCAGGAGAGGGGAGGGGAACATAATGAAGAAAGAAAAGATAAGGACCTTGCTCCCTAGCAATGATAACAGTATGCCAAGAGATGAGAAATGTGATTAAGTGAATTCTCTGAGTCTGAGGGCCCAAGGAAGGGAGGGGTGGGGATCAATAACCTCAGCATTTATCTCTTTGCATATGAATTGCTGTTCAGTCTAAGCAATTTTAAATAAAGGTAAATAAATGTTAGTAAGTCCAAAAGGGGTGAGACCACTCAGGACTGTGAATCCCTTCAACCTTGACCACTGAATTCACTATCATGGCCTGGGTAGTTGTCTCAAATTCCTCGCCCAGGGCCTTACAGCTGGATCCCTGTCTTTCATCCCTCTGTTTGTCTGCGAATAAATATATACATTATTCTTGTTCTTTTAATACTGTAACCTCTTCAGAGCAGTTAAAAATTATGTTAAAAACTCATTAACTTTGACGAGATATTGATGATGCCAGCGGTTAATTACGAGCCAGCTGGTGTTATGGCAAGAATTAAAAAGTTAGACATTGGAAGTTTGTTAAACACACACACACACACACACACACACACAGAGTGTTCATTTGGAGGATGGTTGGAGCATTGTTGAAACAGCGTCACTCGCTGATGACCTTACAACCTAGGTCAAGGCAAGAAGTGTGGACCAATAGATCAATTCACATCCTTTTACTCCATTACAAAATCTCTAGATTCTCCCTCGCTGAAAACATAAAAAATAAAAAGTAAGGACGATAAATTCCCATGCTTCATGGTGTTAATTGATTGCAAGCTAGGGTCAGAAAGACATTTCTCCCCAAGGAGTACTCCTGCACAATTTAGAGGCATGGTGGGGGTTCTAACATGCCTAAAAAGCATTAAGCAGTGGTCACTGTCAAGTACCAAGTAGCACAATTTAGTATGCTTTCCGTTCGTGCTCACAAGGGAAACGCCAGAGTATTCAGGGGTCCCCCATCTCCTAAAGAATGAGGGTTTTTAATAATCTTATCACCCAGTGAGGTCTTTCCTTCTGTGGCCAAAAGAGGTATATTTTTTGAAAGAGAAAATAAATGGGAAGATACAGTCATGTTTTTTTTAAAGAAGAAAAATCAACAGAAAGAAAAAGTTTATCTATTTCAAAAGATTTGCAACACAAATTCAACAAAGTATAAGTGAACAATATAAAACAAGGATTCGGGATGCTGAATTTGGGTTTCATCAGACCTCACTGAAGCAAGGACGCAACCCGGCTTGCTCACCTGATACAGGTGAGGTATAGAAACTATATAAGCCTCAGTATCTCATCTGTAACATGGGCATCATATGTGGACCTGCCTCATCAACTTTGTCACAATCAGTAAATGAGATGATCCATAGAGAATACTTAGTGTCACTCAGAGAGTGTAGGAAACACACAGTATATGTTCATTATTATTTCCCAAGCAGGCAATAAAGCACAGAGCCTGACATCAAGTTGTCGAGGTTCCCCTCCATGGATCTGACAACTATTTCCAATGACACTGAGTTAGGCGACCTCTTCAAGCTTCAGGCTCCTTCATCAATAAAATGAATAATAATAGTACCCACCTCCCAACATTGTATTAGGATTAAATGAAATAATCCCTAGAAAGATTAGAAAGACATATAGAGATTGCTCCCTGATGTTATCTATTCCTTTTTGCTAGTATTATTACTGTTACTATTACTAGTAGTGCTCTTGTGTAGGGACTCAGAATGAGCCTCCCCTCACTCAAGATGTGCCTCAGTGGTATGCAGATTAGTTTGAGCTAAAGGCAACCAAGACCCTATGGGCTCAAGAGAAACTTCTGCCCTGACCCTTAACCACCTAGTATTTAAATAATACTTTATTATTTAAATTAGGGATCTGGCCCATGATAACCGCTATCATCAGAAACGGCCTTTCACCTACCTGTAAGGCAGGGCAAACTACTGATTACTGAATGTGTTCTCTCCCTGCAATTACCTTCTGAAGCCCCAAACTGCCTCACCGCCTCCCCCGTGCAGGATGTCCTTTGGCCCTCATTTTCCCTTTCTGTCTCTGAACCCCTCATGTCTGTGCGCTCTCTGACTCTCTGACGTATGGGAGGTTCCCATACGTGTTCATGTAATCAAATTTGTCTGCTTGATTGCTAGACCAGCCAAAAGAACCTGGAGGGGGGAGGGAAGTTCCCTCCTCCCTCATCGTTGCTACATGAATAAACTCTTTATGGACACTAACATACACAGCAGAGATCAAAACGCTTTGAGGAACTTCGTAACGTGCAAAGCAACATGTGTACAAATGAAAGCATATGGAATCATCTTCTCCAAAGTCCTCAAAGTGGCCCGAGCAGAAAGTGAATGGTTATTTCGAGTGTCATTGGTTCCTTACTCCTCCGTTCAGGCTGTTGAAACAGTGATGTCTCCAGCCTTCTCCCGCCCGAGCTTTGCCTTGCAGAGGTGTGGGGCAGCCTGTGAGCTGTGAGTGTCTTTCCCACTAATCACCCCTGTTCCCCAACCCGCCCCATTATTTGTGGCTTGCACTTCCCCTGGCCAGGGATGGCACAGTGTGCAGCCCTCTAGCTGAGCACCTAATGGTGGATTCAGCCATTATCATTTCTCACCCATCAGTGAATAATCATCATTGTTGACTCACTTCTCTGTTTATGGGAAGCACAGTTACAAAGATGGCTTTCTTCTCTTGTTTCCCATGTGGCTCTTTATTTTATGGACTTGCTCCCGACTAAGTACTGCTTTATTCTGTTTCAGAAAACTACTCATCATTTACTGATATTCAACAGCTAAAAACAAAAAGGTTTTCTTTTCTTTGACAAATCCAAATGTTCAGACCAAGCCTTACTAATCTTGACCTCCTTCGTTTCTGTGAAAACAAACCTTCCAGACTCAACTCAGAACATTTGCTTTGATCCTGTACCTATTCCATATGGCTCCTCTCTCCTAATGTTATCTCATTTTTGAGAAGCTGAGGGGAGGCGGGTTTGTGTGGGAAATGCCATGAGAAATGAAGCTTAGGATATTTTAAAGGCTAATTTGTTCAGAGCAATGGGGCAAATATTTGACAAAAAAATCCCTTTGTTTCCTAAGAAATCATAGAAATCATCTTATCTTACTCCCCCTCTGACGACCCTCATAAGCCCCAAAATCATCAAATACTTTAAACCACGAACAATCTATGTCGAAACTCAGAAATAAAAACAACCAACTAGAGTTGGTTGGGATATCATCCTAAATTCTTCCCAATTCTACTCACATAGCTAATTTTCTCTATTTCCTCATCTTTTTTATCATGAGCATGTATTACATTTATAATCAGGAAAAAAAACTCTTTTTAACAATTTTTTATGGATAACATTGAAAACAGCAGACAGATAATCTCACCGAACCAATGTTTTCCTTTTCCCTCCTTTTCTAGAGATATTAGGGAGTAATTACTAATAGCAGCCACTCTTGGTTGTGTCGCGGGCAGTGTTTCAGAAGGCTTACAATTTGATCTTTCTGCCAAGCATTCGATTATCACATCTTTAGCTTACTGTTTGGGGTCTCACGTTTCGCAGTCCAACTCTTGACTCACTGCATGTGTGTGTGCACGCTTTGTTCCAGACTGTCTGTCAGAAGGACACGTTTTCTAAATGAAGAAAAGTGTTTCTGGTGAATGCCAAGGCTATATGAGGAATCAGAGCGCGGAGTTGCTATTTCTTTGTTCCTGCTCGTTAATTGCTTTAAAGACACAAATCAAGGGCCACGGTGTCACTGAGAAAATCGTGGGTAGGGCACCCACCACTTGTACCTTTTGAATGATCACAAACTGCATTTTGCCAACTTTTGATCAAGGTGACAAATCTTGGCTCAGAAAAGAAATTTAGCGATGTGTCAGCCCCATCAATAAGCTCTGAGGAAAAGTAATTCATTTTTAATGGAAATTCTGTTTACAAAATAGACTAGGTATATAACCAAACTCTAAGAGGAGATAACTCACCCTGGCAAATAGGCCGCATACCTAATAGGGGAAAATAAAAGTGAAGCGGAGCACATTGTACTTATGAAAATGAAGAACATGCAACATTTTATATTTATTACAACCGTGATTTTACATCATGTAGAGCCTTTCGTGTTCAGTTGTGATTTAGATTCAAGAAGTGGGAAAAAAAAGGTTGGGAAAGATGAAAAAGGAATAGAGCCATTATATTAAGTAAAATTTTATCCTTATTTTTCAAAAATCCTTAGACCAATCCAAGTTCTTTTCAGGGCTAAAAATTTATTGGTTCTTTATCAATTTTTATCCTCCAGTGGTGGAGCTACTCTTGCTCCTTAATAAATGTGACATCATTTCCATCACAGCTTTATTAAGACATTTTCTAAGTTCTGTTTCTATTGTTTCCTTTGCTTTTCACTACAACCCTGTATATAGACAAGTAGGGGAGTTAGCATTATTCCCAACTGGCCTGTGAGAAAACCGAGGCACCCAGTGGCTGTGCTGTCTGCCGAAAATGACTGAGACAGCGCATCCAGCCGCTCCAAGTACTCACAGCGTCCGTTTTCCCGGGGAAGGAACAGGTGAATGACGCCACCACTTGGCTAAAGGAACGTATACTTCCTCCAAATGCATTCATCTCTTACCACAAACTCAGAAACAAAGGGAATAAAGAGAGTCCTTCGAAAATACAAAAACAGAAGTCGCAGCCTTATTAATCTACTATAACATGAGACCAGAATAACGAAAAAAGGCACACGCAGAATAACTAGCGGATATGGTTGAGACCACCGTGGATGTTTGAAAACGTCCCAGAGATTTAAACAACAGCAAATCATATAAAAATAAAAAACAAAATAAATGGGGTAGGAGTCTAGGGAAGTAAGATACAGAAATATAAACACTCCGTGTTTACATAAACATAACACAGTGATAGTGTATGTCCCCCTGGGGCCAGTTATTCCCCAGCTCCCTGCTCCTGGTAGTGATGTCAGTAATTTTTGATAAAAGATTAAATGCATGAAGGTTGCTCCCTCAAGGAGTCTCGGTTTAGCAGAGAAATAAACATGGAAGTAAATAATTGTTACAAACAGCATTATCTTGATAATAATAGCTAAGAATTTTTGAGCACTTTAGGCCTAGTAATTCATTAAGTCTTCACAATGAACTGGTGGGTTAGGGCCTATTAACATCCTCACTCTACAGAGAAGTAAACTGAGGCACAGAGTTACAACGATGGTGAGGCACAGAATTGTGATGAGACTCTAACAACTGGTACCACTTAGTACAACAACATTCTGAGTTGTAGAGGGAGAACTCTGTGTTAAAGTCGCATCCTCTAAGGTAAAATGCAAAAACAGCTACAATTATCCAGGCACTTTGCAAATGACTTTGCATTTCCTCCCAGAAGAAGGTAGAATCTGTCTTCGCCCCACCCATGACTCTGAGCTGGCCTCGTGACTTACTTTGGCCAATGGAATGTGGTGGGAGTGACAGGGGTTTCGCTTCCAACCCAGCAACTCAAGAGGCCTTGCTTCTGTCTATTTTCCTGGGACCCTGACAGTGCCATGTGGATAAGTCTGGGATAGCCTGTTGGATCACCACACGTGGGACACCAACGACAGAGTTGGTACATCCCAGATGAGGCCTCAGACATGCCAGAGTCCATTCAAGACCAGCAAGGCGTGCTAGGTGACCTGCCGTTGATAGCAGATGCATGAAGAAATATAGCTGAGATTAGAACTATCCAGGTGAATCCAGCCTAAACTGCCAACCCACAGAAACAGGGGCTAAACACAGAAATACTTATTGTTTTAAGCCACTAAGGTTTTTTTGTTTATGCTATTACAACTGTCCCAAATTTTCCCCTTTGCCCCTCTCCACCAAGCCTGCCTACTCTCCCTCGTTGTCGCTGTCCATGTGCATGGGCCATGCATACATGTTCTTTGGCCAATCCCTTCACCTTCTTTCAACCAGTCCTCACCTCCCCTCTCCCCTGTTACAGCTGTCAGTCTGTTCCACAAAAATACTAAATGATACACCCACCGTATCAAAATCTGCTACAATCATGCTTAAAAATTTTTAAGTCAAATAAATAATCTGAAACGGGGGCCATAGTTTAAAAATTCCAAAATAAAAATATTTTTGGAGGACCAATATGGAAAACTGTTAGGATCTTATAACAGGACAATCTCAAAGATGTGATCAAATGCAGACAAGGACCTTCGCCATTCCGGTTTAGGTATGTAGCGGGCTGCTTCTAAAACAGTGCCTATAACCCCAATGTCCCTTTAGAGTGTCCTACAAAGTTACAACCAGTATGTCAGCTGGATCTGTTGCCTTATGAGAAGGCTCAGCTAGGGAAGAAGCAGCTTCCAAGCTCACTCATGGCTGTTGGCAGAATCTAGTTCTCAAGGGTTGTTGCACTGAGGTCCTTAGTTTCTTGCTGGCTGTGTGCCAGAGGCCACCCTCACATCTTTACGTTGGACCCTCCCTAGAGCAGCTCAGAACAGAGGAGTTTGCTTCTTCAGAACAAGCATGTGAAAAGAGTCCGAGATGGAGAGCGCAAGCAAGAAGGAAGCCACAGTCTCTCGGATCCTACTCTTGAAACTGCTATCTCATCAGGTCTGCCATGCTCTATTCATTAGAAGCAAGTCACCAGGTCCAGCGCAGGCATAAGAGGAAGGAATTACACACGGGCATGAATACCAGGATTTAGGGATCAACTGGAACAATTTCTGAAGCAGAACTCCACTAATGATCACACAGTTAAGTTCTAGGAAATTATGAAAATGTGAGTTTTGTAAACAGGGACTTATTCATCAAATCTCAAAATGCTAGGCTTCAAAACCCAACCCTTAAAATTTGAAGAAAGTGGTTTTTAAATAAAATTACACAGTGACATTGTCCGAAAAGAATAACAAAGGGCGAAACTATAAATGAGTTTTCAAAGGTTTAGGAAAATTCTCAGATGCTGGTTCTATAATGAAGTATTACAAGGGTATAGGAAACACATGCAGTCAACCCATAATGTTTTCAGAGTTACATCAAGAAAGACAACCTTAGCCCCCTACAAAGCATCTCTCAGAGGCAAGTGAGATGGACCATTGGCCTCATCCATTGTGGCATTGCTTTTCTTTTCTTTCTTTCTTTATTTAATTATTTTATTGTTGTTCAATTACAGTTGTCTGCCTTTTCCCCACCCCCAGCCAATCCCACCTCCCTCCCTTGCTTCCACCCTCCAGCATGGCTATATACTTCTGCATAACACCATGTGGGAATGCAATACAAATTTAAACAAGGTACTAGAGTTCAACCAAACAGGAAGATGCAGCTTTGCAAAAATGGAGACATGACTTTGCTCATGGTCTCTAAGACATCTGATGCACCAGGGCTCTTTCATGTCAGCTCCATCCACAGAAGCTCCTCTACATCATAGATTCAGAAAGCATGTCTGAGTTCCTCACAGAATTAAGGAGAAGAAAACAGGGTTTTGTAGAGCATTAGTGTTTGAGAGGAGGGGAAAATATCTGACTGCATGTGACAGGGTTCCCTCTTATACCTACATCATGTTCAAGTGTTTGAAACAGTAACGCCATCATCTACTTCGCCCTCAGGCATGTCTAAGTAGATATTTTAGGCATACTCTCGGGGTGTGCGGGTGTTTTTAAAGAGAAGAATGAGGACGGGTGTGTTGAAGGCTTATGCTTTACAATACACATAGTAGGGCAAACAAACACTGGCGGCTAATGCAGTAGCACTTAATTAGAAAGTAAACATCCCTCGGTGAAAAGAATGAATTGTAAAGTTTCCACATAAGCAGAGTCATACATTTTGACATTGTAAGAGCAGTAGCTTCTGTCAATCAACCTGAATTCTCTTTAAGCCTTAAACATATAAGTCACATTGAGAGGGTTATGCATTTCACAAGTGGATTTATATATAAATACTTTTTCTGGCTCTAGTTCAACACAACAAAAGAAGTCAAACATTAGTCTGTATTTGTATTTCTTTGCTGAAGTGTTTTGACATAAACTACACACAATCCTAGCTGAAAAGCAGCAGGCAGTTTGGAACTAACTGCTCCCCACACTTGCATTCTTTGTGATATAAATTCTTTTTCTACTTGGAAAATTAGAAAGCTTATGAGTGAAAAGTTTGCTCAAACTTAAGAGGAAAAAAATTTTAAAAGCAACATA
>VMDR010012530.1:0-26426 GCA_007922815.1 Macrotus californicus | reverse complement strand
TAAAAACAGCAAGAGAAAAGGAGACAGTAACCTACAAAGGAGTTTCCATTAGACTGTCAGCTGACTTCTCAAAAGAAACCTTGCAGGCAAGAAAGGGCTGGAAAGAAGTATTCCATTCCAAGTCATGAAAGGCAAGGACCCACATCCAATATTACTCTATCCAGCAAAGCTATCACTTAGAATGGAAAGGCAGATAAAGTGCTTCCCAAATAAGGTCAAGTTCAAGGAGTTCATCATCACCAAGCCCTTATTATATGAAATGTTAAAGGGACTTATCTCAGAAAAAGATAAAAAATATGAACATTAAAATAACAAACTGTGCTCGCTTCGGCAGCACATATACTAAAATTGGAACGATACAGAGATTAGCATGGCCCCTGCGCAAGGATGACACGCAAATTCGTGAAGCGTTCCATATTTAAAAAAAAAAAGAAATGAGAAAAATAAAATAAAATAAAATGACAACAAACTCAACTATCAACAACTGAATCAAAAAAAAAACAAACTAAGCAAACAATTAGAATAAGAACAGAATCATAGGTACGGCGATCACATGGAGGGTTATCAGCTGGGAGTGGGTAGGGGGAGAATGGGGGAAAATGTACAGGGAATAAGAAGCATAATTGGTAGGTACAAAATAGGGGGAGGTTAAGAATAGTATAGGAAATGGAGAAGCCAAAGAACTTATATGCACGACCTGTGGATATGAACTAAGGCGGGGATTGCTGGAGGGAAGTGGGGTACCAGGCAGAGGCTGGGCAAAGGGAGAAAACTTGGGACAACTTTAATAACATAATCAATTAAGTATACTTTAAAAATTGTTTTATGCCTGCCCCTTTGTTCTTCCAAATCAACTTTGGAATCACCTTGTCAGCCCAATTTAGTTTTTAAATTATTTAAATAATTGTGCTGTTCCAAGTTGGATATTTGTACTTTTTTCTCAACAATGACACTTTTTAGCCTGGGACTTGACACTATGTATATGTAGTTTCAATATATGCAAAAATAATAAGCCAAAGAATTAAGTAACTCATTTAACCACCTTAAATACAAGCATGATTGAATGATCACAACCAAACGCTGCCCAATCTTGTCAGGAGGTAGTCGCTGAGCCAGTCCCTTCCTGTCAAGTTGTGAGACTTTACAGATTGCGCATTAATATTCACTTTGCAGTACAGAAGGAGCGGAACGTGTACCAAATGTTCAAAAGCTTTGGTGCCTTTTTTATTCTGCATAATCAACAAGAATGTTAGCTATTCCAATAATAAAACGCTTTTGAAGATCATTTTCAAAATTGCCCAGTGTGGCCTTTCGGGCTGCCCACAGCAGTCACCCTCCATTGTCCTCAAGTTTGGAGAGCTGGCTAGCTCATCCTTTAGGAATTACACATGTCCCCGGAGCTCATGAATCACGCATCCCCTAGAGGTTCTGCTAAAGTACATGTGGTATTTAACTGGCAGTGACTTCTCCATTTGCCCTCTGTGTTCATGCCATTAGACCATAGCCCAGTCTGGTCAAAGATTTGCCATTTTGCTTGGACAAAGTTGCAATTTAAGTGTTTGGTTCTAGGGCTTACAGTAGGAATATTCCAGAAATATTCGCTTTCAGCTTTAGTATTATATAGGTTGAATGCACTTGGAAAGGCCTAGGATAGAAATGGAGCAAGAGCCATTCCTCCTTAATTAGTGACCTGTTTGTACCTGTTGGAAGGCAGCAGAGCAAGAGGGAGCAAATGGGTAGCTGAGTTAAAAATGCCTTTGAAACCAAGTGGCATTTGAGCCAGGAGTGAGAGCGGGGGACTTGAGAGGAACGGGGTGGAGTAGGAAGAACTGAACACTGAAATCAGATGTCCTGGGTTCAAACTCTAGCTTTGATGTACGTGTATGTTGGCTCCCTGACCATGAAGCAAGACCCTTAATTGTCCGTGTCTCATTTTATTTATCTCTAAGATGAATATGTGCTACTCATTTTGGGGTAGTTACAGTAAGAATTGGAAATAAACACAGAAAGCTTCCAGAACTCACACATGATGATAGCAATAAATGATATTTACTAAGACGAAACTTTTTCAGGGAATAAGGAGTAGACAGGCATCGGGAGAATAGGAGATGAAGGGGATCGTAGATAAAAACTGGAAGCCAAGTGTGGAAAGACAGGCTTGTGCGAAGACCTTGTAGAACAGGGCACACTAAGGAGTAGACCTTGTCCTGTAGCAGCTGAAGAGGCTTCAGGGGGTTTCATTAAAACAATGCCAACTCTAAGAAGTTACTGAAGCATAGTGGCTAGCCCTGGGTCTGGGAGTCCAACCTCCGACTCTACACATTTAAGCAGAGCAACCTTGGGCAAATGATCTACACCTTCTAAGCCTCAGTTTTATCACCTATAAATTGGTAATGATAAAAATACTGACCTTTTAGGATTCCTATAAATAAACAAATAAATAAACAAATAAATAAATGTTATTTAATGCTCACTGTGCAGCTGGCAGTGTTCTAAGTGCTTGACTTGTATTATCTAAGGGAGACAGTGAATTAAAGAGTTTAGGGCAGCAACGGACACACATTAAACAGCCAATCAGTGCTGTGGGGGCGGTGCAACAGCTGACGTCATTATTCTTATTGTTTGGTCAGATGGTGTTGTATAAGATCCTCTGGTAGTCGTGTAGAGAATGGGGTGGGGTGTGTGGAGCAGGAGGCCAGGAGAACATATAAGACAATAGTAGTTTCACATACATGTTTAAAAATTCATTCATTTGTGCCCTGGCCAGGTGGCTCAGTTAGTTGGAATCGCCCTGTACACCAAAAGATTGTGAGTTCAATTCCCAGTCAGAGCACGTAGCTAGGTTGTGGGTTCAATCCCCAGGCGAGGTGCATATGGGAGGCAACAAATCAATGTTTCTCCTTTACATCAATGTGTCTCTTTCTCTCTCTCTCTCCTCCCTCCCTCCCTCTCACTAAAAATCAATAAACATATCCTCAGATGAGGATTAAAAGAATTAATTAAGTTGTGTACTTAAGATCATGCATTTTACCTGTGTATAGTATACCTCAATTTACGGAAATATAATAAAAGAGATAGCCAATGAAACCTCTTCTCCCAGTTTTCATAAGTTACTCTATAACTGCTGGGAGTTTCAATGAGCTGAGCTCTTTCTACCCACACACAAAATGGATTGTGAGGGACTAATAAAATCCTTTTCCGTTAGCCATGCTCCTGAAGGACAGGGAGCCCAAAGATGACTGAAAAACCTCTACAACTCACACAAAATTCTGACCCGTCGGAAAGTTTTCCCTTTGCTAGAGCTCCCAGCAATAGTGAATGAATCTAGATGAGAGTCTCTTCTGGCCTGGTGGTACCCAAATGCTAGAACAGAGACAGGCAGGGCATTGGGGTGGCACAGAGAAGGGTGTTGGATGCGGGACCAGATCACAGACTCTCCTCTGTCCTCAGCCCTCCGGGAAAGCTGGCTGTTTACTGGGCTTCCTTTTGTGGGGCACTTTTCCATTTAGATTTTACCAAACCTCGGAACATGTCACACACAGGTGGGCATACTATTTAAAACGCTTTTCTCTTTGATTATGTTTCAATGTCCTCCTGTTGTAAAACCACAGTTTTCGTTTCTTTCTTAAGGCCAAGTCTAAGGCAGGTCAGTCAGTTCACTGACTTTTCTTTGGATTGACACCAAACTAAGTGGTTAAAAACATTCAGATTGGGTAACATACTTCCTCTGCACAGTGCCCTGGGTGATGTGAAATCACTGTGACCTTTGAATAGATGGGGAATGGATTTTTAAAAATCCGATACCAATACTGTTTCTTCTGTTGACTACAAAACAATCTAAAACTGTTGGAATTTCCAGACCAACCAGGTGATGAAAATCAAATAATGTGCTTCTGGGGATGGAGCCAGTGAGGGTAGGTCGCTAGGGATAGGGCAAGAAGGAAAGAGCTCTGGCCCAGCAGAGGCGGGAAGGGGCTTTTAAAACATTTCAGTGAGATTCGTAGAAAATGCAATGTGCGTTCTAACTAATTGCTTATTTACTAACTCCCAGTTAGGTATTTAAAGAGATAAGATTAAATGTCTAGAATTCAGTGATAATTATGTAAACAAAACCACCTTAAATTTCCTGGCATTAGATATGGCTGTTGACACTCTGCATATCTTATAAGTCGTTCTAATTGGGGCAATGTTACCTTCCAAAACCTAAAAACCCCTAAGTCAGGAAACATTCTGATTAGACAGACAGGTCTCCTTGGATACAAGCATTGAGTCCAGGCAGTCACAACATGTTCACTGATAGGCAAACTTTCAAGAACTTTTGTGAAAATAAACAGTAGGGACAAGTGAAAGCACAAGTCACATAACACTAAAAATTGAAGGTTTGTCCTACATTTTGATAATGCTCACGTATATGCATATGGAGATTAGATGTAGATATTTCTAAAGCCACTTTTATAGAGCTGTCATTGGGTTTTTTAAAGCAGGTTAAATATTTATTATAAAAGCGACAAGTTGTATTCATTATTTAAGTGTCCCAAAGTACAGAATTTTGTTGAAGGTACAAAAGGTTTCTTACTTACATAATTCAGGTCTCTGGGATGAGCAGAGTGCTTCGAGCAGGTCCTAGGTGGCTGGCGAGAACAAGGGAAGCAGCCTGGCTGGGGCTTTTATTGTGGTCAGGGTGGGGGTTCCGGGTGAGGACTCCCACAGGTGGGGACTCCACAGGAGCCTGGGTGGTTTGAATCTCCTTCAGGTGCTAAAGGGGGAACACTTGGGCTCCTGTCAGCGTGCCCAGGTGTGAGGCTTCAAAGCTGTTTGCAGTCAAACATCAAAATAGAGTTAACTCTATTACAAACGTTACCCACACAATCACCAACATGTTCTTCGGTGTTACCACCCAAATTTTTCTTCCCTCTCCACTCTCACTATCCCTTTTTAGTTTTAAAAAAGTTATCATCTTTGAATCTCTGTGAGTGACCTTTTAAATTGAGGTGTAATTGACGTATAACATTATACTAAGTTTCAGGTGTACAATATAACGATTCAATGTATTTTTTCATGTTTCTCACTACCTTTGCTCAGGATTTTATTTAAAAATTAGCTGTCCAGAATAAACACATTTCAGTGTATGCTGCAGGTTTCTTTTCTTCTCTGGTGGGTTTCTTTTCTGTGGGTTTCTCAGCTGCTGATGTCTTGGCAGCCACAGCCTTTTTTCCTACCAAAGGCTTCTGATTTGTAATGCCAGCAGCCTTCTTTCCTTCCTTCCCAACCAGAGGCTTCTTGCCTGGATCCCCCTTCTCATCTAATTTGGCTTCTAGTGCTGCTGCTGCTGCTTTGCCCACCTGGAGCCTGTGGTTCTTGGCCTGGAGAAGAAGGGTGTTCTGGCGCATGGTCTTTGCACGTGGGTTTAACTTCAACGAGATTCTCAGGTTTTTCAGTGGATTCTCCTTCAAGACTCTGTGATGATTCTTCTCATGTGATGCTTGGAGGGATCTTTGGGTCTCTGGGCTTTTCAAGACTCTGCTGAGGTCTGTACTGAGTGTCATGTGCAGGTTAAGATTGTAGTCATTCTTGAGGGAGGCAGCTCTATGCCAAGTGCCATACAGGCCTTCTAACCTGCGGAAGCACTTCCAGTCCAAATGCAGAAATGGCCCACATGCCCCCGGGAGCAAATTTCAAAACGTTCAGTTTGCTTACATTAAGCAGAGTAGTTCCAGGGATATTTCTGAAGGCTTTGATAATACTGTTGTTCTCATTATAGATGATGCAAGGTCCCTGCGCTAGATACAGTGACGGTTTCTCCTTTTGCCCTTGCCAGCTCTCCTTCACTGAGAATCATAGACCTTGTTGAGATCATTCCAGGCCTTATGTTTCTTAAAAAGCAAAACAGTCTCCTTGGTCTTCCTGTAGCCTTCAACTTTATCTTCAGTCACCAAAAGAAATTCAGGAACTTCTCAGTACGATGACCTTTAGATATGACCAGTGCTGGTAAGGCCGAGGCAGCCAGAGTGGAGCCGCTGGCATTTCCCTGCTGTGCTGTGTTCACTCTGTGGTGCCAGTGGCGCCAGGTTTGGGTTGGTGCAAACATGCGGCCCTCACGACACATATTCCCAAAAGCACCCTGGCCAGGACAATGAGCCCCACAGCCTCGAACTCTGGGAATTGGAGCCGCAGCTCTGCCAGCACCCCAAGAGTCAGCAGTGGTTTGATGACCTGCCAATTCACTGACAGCACAGGGCTGTCTATTGTTTTTGCCCAAGTTGGTGTGAACAAAGTTCACAATATCTGGTCAATGGGAGCCTTGAACACAGCAGGCCAAGTGACACTTTTGCCAGATTCCTCCTTTTCGGAGTACGCTGATCTCAGGGGACAAGCACATTCCATGGCAGGGAGAAGAGAAGACCACTCTCCTCTCAACCTGGTGGGTCCCACAGGAAAAAGCCGGTTCAATATTTATATAAATTGCAAAATGATCACCACAATGTCTTTTTAACATCTATTACCACACATAGGTATAAGAATTTTTTTCTTATGATGGGATCTCGCTTAGCAACTTTTAAATATGTAATACATCGTAATTTATATGTATATATGTATATATTACATATACGATGTATTACACATGGGTGTCAGACTCACTTTCACTGGGGGCCACATCAGCCTCACGGTTGCCTTCAAAGAGCTGAATGTAACTTTAGGACTGTATCAGTGTAACTGCTCCTTAACAGTTAAGCGAGAGCTCGGCGCTGCCGCTGGGTAGAAACAAGGTGGAGGGCTGGATTCGCCTCTCGGGCCTTGTGTTTGCCACCTGTGCAATACGAGGTCTACCCAGAAAAAGTCCAGGCATTGTTAATATAACAAGAACGGTTTGTGTGACATCGATGTAACCTGGCAGCCAAGGAGAGTGGACTGGAATGAGCATGTGTGAACAATGACGACTTCACTGTACTAGTCAGTGGGAGCGGTAGACACTGTTGAGGGAGCATGTGTACTGTGTGGCTACTGCATTCAAAATGACTGAGTGAGCAGAGCAATGAATCTGCATCAAAGTTTGTGTTAAGCTTGAACATTCCTCTGTGGAAACTATTCAGATGACTCAGAAGTCCACAGCTATGAGCAAGTGGTGACTGGCAGCTTCATCACGACAACATACCCATTCAGGTCTCATGCAGAGTTTTTTTGGTGAAACATCAAATCACCCAGGTGACTCAGCCCCGCTACAGCCCAGATTTGACACCCTGCAACTTCTGGCTTTTCCCAAAACTAAAAATTACTTTTGCAAGGGAAGAGATTTCAGACCATCAATGAGATTTAGGAAAATATGACTGGGCGGCTGATGGCAACTGGGAGAAGTGGGTGAGGTCCCAAGGTGCCTACTTTGAAGGGGACTGAGGCATCATTGTTCTGTGTACAATGTTCCTTGTACCTTCTTCAATAAATGTCTCTATTTTTTATGTTACATGGCTGGATACCTTCTGGACAGACCTCGTACAATTTTAACTATAGCCACCATGCTATATATTACTACCCCAACCTACCCCCGCCTTGGGCAACCACCAGTCTGTTTTCTGTATCTGTTAGCTTGGGGTGTGTATGTGTGTGTGCGTGTGTGTGTTTAAATTTCATATATAAGTGAGATCATACAGTATTTGTCTTAGTTTGATTTATTCCACCTAGCATCATGCCCTGAAAATGGCATATATGTTGCCACAAATGGCAAGATTTTCTTTTTTTAGTACATCTTATTGATTATGCTATTACAGTTGTCCCAATTTTTTTCTCCCCTTTACCCCCCTCCTCCCTGCACCGCACCCCTTCCAGGATTCCCCCTCCCATGGGTCGTGCATATAAGTTTTTTGGCTTCTCCATTTCCTATACTATTCTTAACCTCCCCCTGTCTATGTTGTGCCTACCTATTGTGCTTCTTATTCCCTATAATTTTCCCCCCGTTCTTCCCCTCCCCTTCCCCACTGATAACCCTCCATGTGATGTGCCTTGGTGTGCTCCACCTTGGGTCCAATTTCTTTGGGACTCTCTGAGCTTCTTGGACTTCCTGAAAGTCTATTTCCTTCACCAGGTTGGGGAAGTTGTCCTTCATTATTTGTTCAAATAACTTTTCAGTTTCTTGCTCTTCCTCTTCTCCTGGCACCCCCATGATTCGGATGTTGGAACATTTAAATTTGTCCGATAGGTTCCTAAGCCTCTTTTCATTTTTTTGCATTCTTGTTTCTTCACTCTGTTTAGGTTGGATGCTTATTTCTTCCTTTTATTCCAAATTGTTGAATTGAGTCCAAGTTTCCTTCCTGTCACTGTTGGTTCCCTGTATATTTTCCTTTATTACACTTTGTCTAACCTTCATTTCTTCCTTCATTTTGCGACCGAGCTCACGCAACTCTGTGAGCATCCTGATTACCAGTGTTTTGAACTGTGCATCTGATAGGTTGGCTATCTCTTCGTCGCTTAGTTGTATTTTTTCTGGAGCTTTGATCTGTTCTCTCATTTAGGCCATATTTCTTTTTCTCAGTGCACCTGTTACATAGTAAGGGGCAGAGCCTTAGGTATTCGCCAGGGTGGGGCAGCCCTCTTTGCTGTGTTGTGGCTCTGTATGTGGGGGAGGGGTCAGAGAGGGAACACTTGCCCCACTTTCCATCACTTCCCCTGGTTCCCACAAGCAGATTGTGTCCTTTCAGGTGCCAATTTGCAGGTGGGTGGTTTTGTGTACATTCTAGGACCCTGTGGGCCTTTCCAATGAACTCTCCTGTGAGTCTGGGAGTTTCTTCCACTGCGGCAACCCCCACAGATTTTTTATAGCCAGGGGTTCTGAGTCTTTAGTTTCCTGCACTGAAACCCTAGGTTTCGAGGTCTGTCTCGCTCCCCCGTTGTTTCTCCCAGCTTATCTGCAGTGAATGTGGGATCGCCCGAGTGGTCTGCCACCTTGCTGCATGTCCTCTCCTCCCCAGCTGCCCATCTCTGCCCATCCTACCAGTCTGGATGAATGTTTCTTTAACTGCTTGGTTGTCAGAGTTCCATGCAAATGATTTTCTGGCAGTTCTGGTTGTTCTTTGTTGTTAAATCGGTTGTTATCCTTCTTTTAGTTGTGCGAGGAAGCAAAGCATTTCTGCCAGTTGCCTCCATCTTGGCTGGAACCTCAAGATCTTTTTCTTTTTATGGCTGAATAATATTCCACTATACATATTGCCCCTTGCCTTCTGAAAAGGTGGAACCAAGTCGTACTGCCATTTAGTGTCTTGAGAATTCCTGTTTTCCTACACCCACACTAACTTTCCATGTTAATGATATTTTTAGTCCTAGCCGATCTGAAAAATAAAATATAACTTCACGCAGTTACTTTAATTTGTATTTTTTCCATTGTAAGTAAGGTTGAAGCATTGTTTTATATGTTATTGGCCATTTGTAGTTTTTGTGAATTGCCTGTTAATTTCATTAACCTGTATTGAAATTATATTGTTGGTGTTATTCTTATTAATTTGAAAGAGCTCTTTCTATTTTAAGAAAATTGGCACTTTTTCATATAAATAGGAAATATTTTTCTCAGTTTTCTGTCATATGACTCTATAATGGTGTTTTGTGTTGTACTAATTTTTAAATTTTATATTTTCACATTATCACTCTTTTATGGTTTCTAAGACTATAAAAATATTTCTCCCCATGTAAATATTTTTCAAACATTTCTAATACTGTTTTTATAGTTTTAAAGATACTTTTAAAAATGATTATCTTTTTATATTTAAATCTTTGACTTACCCAGAATTACATTTTTTTTATCCTCACCCGAGGGTAGGTTTATTGATTTTAGAGAGGAAGGGAAAGCGAGAGAGAGAGAGAAACATCAATCTGTTGCCTCCTGACCAGGAATCAAACCTGCAACCTGGGTACGTACCCTGACTGGGGATTGAACCTGCAACCTTTTGGTGTATGGGACAAACACTTCAACCAATTTAGCCATCCAGCCAGGATGCAAAATTACGTTTTTATGAAATGAGTTCGAGATTCAGCTTTATTTTTTTCCCCTAATGGCAAACCAGTTGCCCCAACATCATTTATTAAATAACTTATTTCCCCCCACTTTGCTTCCATAAATTCCCATGTGTATTTCAGTCCATAACCTGGGTGTACAGATGCCCAGCACACACACGCCACAAACACAGCAGATAGTGTTCTTGAAAAACAGGATATGTGAAATCGTAATCAGGGCTGTGTGTGAGTGGTGGTTGACTACTTGTTGGTACCTTGAGGCAAAGAATAAAAATTACCAACAATGGCAACACAGTGGCATGCAAGGTAATAAAGAGCACCTGTTCTGATCTGCATGCAGGATTTGTTTTTCCTCACATCAGTGGCCCTGCTCTTTATTAGATCGCAGTGTTCTAGTTGAGAATCTACTTTGGTTTCTCATTTAGTCTTAGGCATTGCTAGTCTTATAAAAGCCATTAAATAATAATAACGTTGAGTACTTATATTGTACTTTTCCTCCCTAAGTGCTATCTAAACATTAACTAATTAAATGCATTGATGAAAGGGATTTTCAGCCTTCTTCAGGAAAACTGATATCTGATTGCACACCTGTGAGGGGATGATTTCCTAAAAAGCATTCACTCGCCTGTGAATAGCCCTCAGCAAGCAGAGGAATAAAAAGCTAGTGACATTATTTCACTTCTTTTGAAAATTACCTTGGGTATCTTCTAATTAGTCTGGCTAAACTCACCTTTTATCTGTCTCCCCAGATATTCCCTTTCTACGTTCCTGGGGGCATTCAACAAGCTTCTTTTGATGTTTCCCCTGTTCGTTAATCACAAAATCATAAAATCTTCCAACTGAGAGGGGTCTTTACTGATCATATAGTTTTGAATGACCTAGTACAATCACTCTATCTTGTAGATGAGGAAACATAGGCCTGGAGAAGTTAAGTGACTTACAAAAAAGGTCATACAGCTTACAGGGGACATGACTAGGAAGAGAAACCTAGGCTCCTAACTACCGTTTCAGATCTCAGTCACCTTCATCCTGTTATTTCCCTCTTTGTGAGCTTCTGAATTCCCTTTCTCCTGTCTTTCTTCATCTCTTTTCTCTTCTTTTCTTTTTGCTTCCATCTTTCCCTACTTCTCCTTCCCTCCTTTCTTTTCTGTATTTTATGTCTCCGCTAACTCCTGATGGGTCATCTGACATAATCAGGTAATGTCGCTTTTATTTCTCCTCTCTTTCTCTTTCCTTTAAACATAGGTCTTTGTTGTTCTTCTCCTAGGGTGTCTTACATTGGTCCTTACTCAGGTCCTCTTTGAAAAGCCGCATTTCTCCCACGTACGTGCACACAGGGAGTTGTTTGTTTTGCTTTGGGGTTTTTTCCCAGTTGTAAGTGCTTCTCTTCAATAAAAGCATTTCTCTAGTTTTGCTAAATAGAACAGGATTTATGTTGATGTTAAGTCCATTTTTGTCACAGAGTTTTGTGCTACTTAATGAATTTCCCATATGAATACTCCACATTGAGAAATTTACACAAGATGGGACCATGTAAAAGAATTCTGTGCAAGAAGTAAATAGGTTAGACAATAAATCTTCCTAAAAGCTAAAGGCCGATCCAGTTCAGATCAAAACTGTGGATGTAAACCTTGATCAACCTAGACCGTGCATCTTGCCTCCAGGCAGGGACTGAGTCAGTTTTAGAAATCTCCCGTTTGTACATGGTGGGTCAGTAGGTACTCAGTGACCTCAGAATTCTCAGCCTGCACCAAATCCTAAGGCTGCCTCCGACCCCAGATGCCCTCCGAAAGTCCTTTCCCTAGAGCAGTAAAGAGTGTTTTAGAGGGAGTCAGGGTCTGTCACTGATCAGCTAGGTGACCTTAGGCAGCTCGCATTACCTCTCCTGGCCTCAGATTTCTGACCTATGTGTTAAGTGAGGAAGCTGTCTTTACAAGACTACTTAGGGCCTTTCCTTGTTTACTATTTAGTGAGTTAATAATGTCAAAACTAGGAGCAAAATGAATAATATAGCCCTAAATCAGATTTATTTCAGGCATATAATCAACTCAACAGAGAAGTAAAATTCTGCTGAGAATTTTTTGGGACTGTGTCAATTTAAAATATTGTAATCATTTTCCCTCATAATTTATACATATGTACTTCTATCAGACTGCATGGCCTGTTTAGGGGCTCAGAACCTGTGGACCACCTGATTGTGCTTGACTCTGCAAATGCTTCCCCTGAGTTCCACGAGGTTGTGTCTGCACAAGGCCACACCCCCTTGAGACACTTTCTGTAGTACAGAAAAACTACCTGCAGTAGCCCCCAGCCCATATGTTTTTCTGAGTAAGAAATTTATGTCCTTCGGCTCATCTTTGCCATTCAACAACTAAAGAAAACTGAAGTGGAAATTCCTTTATCTTTCATTCCCTAAGACTTGCTTTCCAGTAGGAAACAAAATGTAATTTGATAGGAACGATGATGACCACTCACAAATCTACCCAGATTCAATTATCACGCGCTTTCCTAAGTCTGAGTAGAAATTGTCACCTTCAGGAAAGGATCAGATAAGAACTATTTGGTGACATCATAATCCACCCTCAGTGAAGGGCTTGATTAGCCAAAAGCCCAGTGGTGTTAGAGGCTGGTAATGGGTGAAGAGGGGCGGGGAGCAGCTGATCGGAGAAGACACAGTTTCCTGTTTATGTACAAACACCCCAGCACTGAGCCACGATAAGGAGCTCAAAGGTTAATTATGGGAAAACGAGGTTCAGCAAACTTTTTGAACTACGCTTTTTTTTATTTTCCCATTTTAAGGACTTATTATTAAGAAGAGTAAAAATTGGAATTGAATGAGAACTCCGAATATTCTCACTGTGTGTTAGGGTTTTCAGACTTGAGCGAAATCCACGGGCTGTTCTTTCCTAAGTCCCCGCGAACTCATATGACCAAGGTCCCTGGACTTCACTGTACCTGCCTGTTAATGTGGAGAAACGGCCCTCAGAGAAAATGGGGAGTGCCGCCTCTCCTGGGCCTCTGACTGAGCACCTGCACACTAAATTATATTGGAAATCATCTTGCAATGTGTGACCGTTTTGAGTCTTCCATTTCATCAAGCTAGCTTGTTACTAGGAAGTGGCAGGTGGCTTTGTTTACTGTGAATGGAGTCTTTGGTTAGACTTTCAGAGGAGGGGCCGTTTGTCAAGTGCAGCAGCCCTCTCCATCAAAATATGCCCAACAGTTGCCCAGAATCTAAATGCTGCGCAATAGTTGAGGAATGCTTGTATTCAAAGGGAAGGTAACTTGACAAATCAGGGGGAAGGAATTAGCCAATGCATACAGAAATTCAATGAGAAAGAGCTTTTTCTTTCTTTTTTCTTGTCCAACTTAGGAGTGCTCTGTCCCTCTCCCCCTGTAGATTTTGAATTTTGTGCCAGTGCCAAGGGAGTGAAGGTAACGGACATAAAAGAATCATTTGTGCCCATTTCCCAATCCCACAGATCTCTATTGGCTGCCGACCTTGAACATGACACTGCAATTTCCTGGTGCCACACATGAGTAATAAGCAGCTGCTTCTGAAAATGTGGTTTGGAGAAGACAGCACTAGGTTATTTTTTAACTTAATTGTAATTTTTGATTGGTCTGCAAGAAAGTAAATCAAATAAAGTCTGTTGTCTTAGTCTGCAAGAAAGCCATAGGCCTCAAATTCCAATGCTGACCATCTTGACCAGAATAGAAGAGGGGGGAAAATGTGTGTATCCCTGAACTGGAAGTTCGACCAGGCAGCTTTCGTGGGGTAAGCATATTTGGTATATCTGTCAGCTAGCTGGATCATGGAAAGTAATATTTGATGGTTCCTTGAGTGCTAGGAGTACCTGAAATGATGGAGTGAAAGAATGTACCAAGAGACTACAGAAGTGAAAAAGAGCAAAATCAGGAAGAAGATATCAGCCTGATGCTGCAATTTGCCCTTATCCTACCTTTGCAATAAGAGGACACATCATTTTAAGTTACAAATGGAAGTGTGTATTCTTTGATACCCAGTCAGAAAATACCTCTGAAATAGTCATATATGTGCCCTATCCAAGTAAGTAATACCAAAGTAGTACCTTTCTTAGTAGAAGAAATGAAGTTGAATGGAAACCAGAACAAACTCTTTCACCCTATTCCATACATCTGCCTTTTCTCAAGGAGACAGGGCGATTCGGTACATGGGGAAGGTGGGGGAGATTGAGAGCAGGGGTTTGAGGAGATAGAGGAGCTACTGCATATACTTTCTGCTAATTATTTTGTCATGATTTTGCACACATAGACGGGCCCTTTGGGGGAAAAAATAGAAGGATTACTAAACATCATCTCAGAGGCCTATTTTGCCATCACTTTGTGACATATCCAAATGACCACCTGACTGATGGCCTTGTGACCATCAGTGATTTATTTCTGATTTATTCTTATTTTATTTTTCGATTACAGTTGACATACAATACTGTACTAGTTTCAGGTGTACACCACAGTGACCAGACACCACAGAACCCACCAAGTGATCGTCCCAATAAACCCTGCAACCACCTGAAACCACACATAGCTACCAGAATATCACTGGCTGTATTCCTTATGCTGCGCTCCACATCCCGACAACCATCCTGCGAAAACCAGTTTGGACTTCTCAGCCCCTTCATCCCCTTCACCCATTCCCCAAACCCTCTCCCACCTGGCAACCATCAAAATGTTCTCTGTATATGTGAGTCTGCTTCTGTTCTGCTTGTTCATTTATTTTGATTTTTAGATTCGATTGTTAATAGATATGTATTTATTGCCTTTTTTTGTTGTTCATATTTTTTATCTTTATGCCTTGTAATTCTTAAAGACCCGTTAACATTTCATATAATGCTGGTTTGGAACTCCTTTAGCTTTTTCTTGTCTGGGAAGCTCTGTAGCTGCCCTTCCATCCTAAATGACAGCTTTGCTGAGTAGAGTGATCTTGGTTGTAATCCCTTGCTTTTCATCACTTTGAATATTTCTTGCCACTCCTCTCTGGCCTGTGAAGTTTCTTTTGAGAAATCAGCCAACAGTCTTATGGGAGCTCCCTTGTAGGAAACTTAACTGCTTTTATCTTGCTGCTTTTAAGATTCTCTCTTTGTCTTTAACCTTTAGCATTTTAATTATGGTATGTCTTGGTGTGGGCCTATTTAAGTTCATCTTATTTGGGACTCACTGCACTTCCTGGACTTGTATGTCTATTTTTTTCACCAAGTTAGGTAATTTTTTTATCTTTAAATAGGTTTTCAATTTTTTGCTCTCTCTCTTCTCCTTCTGGCACCCCCACGATGGGAATGTCGGTATGCTTGAAGTTGTCCCAGGGGCTTCTTACAGTATCCTCATTTTTCTGGATTCTTTTTTCTGTTTGCTGCTCTGATTGGGTATTTTTTGCTTCCTTATATTCCAAATCACTGATTTGATTCTTGGCTTCATCCGCTGTAGTTTTGTTTCACTGTAAATTATTCTTCATTTCAGTTAGTGTGTTCTTCACTTCTGACTTTTTTATACTGTTGAAGAGCTCACTAAGTTTATGAGCACCCTTATAACGAATGTTTTGAACTCTACATCTAGTAGATTGCTGGTTTCCATTTTGTTTAGTTCTTTTTCTAGAGTTTTGTTCTGTTCTTTCATTTGGGCCATGTTTCTTTGCCTCCTCATTTTGGCAGTCTCCCTGTGTTTATTTCTATGTATTAGATAAAGTTACCAAATCCCCCTGGCTTGATAGAGTGGGCTAATGTATGTAGTAGGTATTCTGTAGGATCTAGTGGCACAGCCTCTCCAATAGCCCAAGCTGGGTAGTCAAAGTGTATCACCCCCATGTGGGCTGTGTGCACTGTCCTATTGAAGTTGAGCCTTGATCGCTGTTGGCATGTCAGTGGCCAATCAGCTGCAAGGACTGGCTGTGACCACTGACCTCCAACCACTGTGAAGGATCAGCTGTACAGGGGCTAACCCCACAGAGCAGGACTTACTTCAGTGGGGCTGTGGTACCTGCTGAGTCCATGCCTTGAGTGTGTCTCTTATGGGGGTGGTTGGGTGGTAATGCTTCAACGTGGTCTGAAGCTGTCCACTGGGTGTGCTGGTTCTGGGGCCTCCCAGGAAGTGCAGGCCAAGGTCAGCCACCACCCATGTTCTGCCCAGGGCCACCTAGCATAAGCCACAAAGCAATCTCTATAAGGCTGCTACTTATACTGGGCTTGGAGGTACCCAGGTGAGGCTAAGCTGCAAACCAAGGCTAGCTGCTGCTAGGGTCACTTAGCAAGAGGTACAGGGCTTGCTGAGGCCAGATGCTGCTTGTTTGAGAGATTTTAGGAAAATCTGAAGCATAAGCCAAAATAGACCATAGGTATGGAAAAGCCACTGGAAACAGCTTGGGTGGGCCTGAAAGTTGGGTGGGGTGGGCAACAAGTGTGAGCCAGGATAATAGATTCTCAGATATGGTGCCTACCTACTGGCTCATCAAAGGAACAATGGCCTCTGCCAAAACGTCGGAGAGAAAGTTGTCCCACCCCCAGCTTTCATCCTAATGCTGGAAAATTCATTTCCTTGCCTTATGTTTCCAGTGCCTTTCTTTCGAGCTGTTGTCCCAGAGCTCAGAGCAGGGGGAGTCCAAGTAAGTCTGTGTGCAGGCCCTTTAAGAGGAACTGCTCAGGACTCTAGAAGTCCTCTGTCTCCCTCAGCCTCAGTCTACACTAGTTTTTACAGCCAGAGTTACGGAGACTTCTCTTCCTGGCACTGGAACCCTGGGCTCGGGGGCCTGGTGTGAGGCTGGGACCCTTTTCTTCTCAGGCAAGACTTCTGCAGCCGAGATATCCCTCCCAATTTGTATTTGCCACAGAAGGGTGTGGGACCAGCCTGTTCTGTGTCTCCACCCTTTTTATCATTCTCTACGTGGCTTCTTCTGTAATTCCCTAGTTGTAGGACTTCTACTCAGCCAGAGTTCAGGCAGTTCTGAACGATGGTTGCTCTGTAGTTTAGTTGTAATTTTGACGTGGTTGTGGGAGGAAGCGGGTACCACGTTTACGTCCACCACCATCCTGACGGGAAGTCTGGCCTTGTGACTTTTAATGGGTTGTTATAAAGTTATATTAACTTGTGACTAATTTAATTAATATAAGTAGGGAAAAAATAAGCAAGACAAATTCCAGCCTTGTTTTTTCCTTTCCATTCCAATTTCCCAATACCCAGAGACAACTAAGCTCTGAGGGAATATGGAAAACTCTGTAATGTAAGCCTCTCTGGAAGACTCCCTAATAAATCTAACTACTATGCACCAGAAAAATACACCTAAGTTGTCAAGAAGCAAAAACTGTACTGTGGTTAGATTCTTTTCTTAATAAGCTTTAGCCAGTATTATGAAGAAACTCCTTTTTTGGCTTACTTTGTCCTAGTCAGTCCTGGCTTGCTCTCAGTGATATTAGAATACCCTGGATCAATTCTGGATACACAGCTTGTAGGACTTTTCCCCATGCTGGGCCCCAATGAGAACAAATGTCACCCTAGGGAGGCACTCCAGTTTCGGGCTGACATAGCAGGGGTCTCAAATCTGACTTCCCTCGGGCTATGCTCTTGTTCACCTGTTGGCCATTTGACTTTGCCCAGCCCATAGTATTTTCCAGGTCCACTGGCATTCTAATAGTTCTTTTCTACTCTTCATTCTCATCTGGAACCTAATGGTAGGAGCGTCCTTGGGCTTTGGTCTTCAAGGCTGTCATCTTCCTGGTGTTTTTGGAAAGTGGCCCTAACCCTAAGCCCCCACCAAGATGTCTCGGAAGTAGATATGGAAGTTGTAAGACTCTTAGGGGCAGGAGGAGAAGGTGGGGAGCAGGATACTTGATTTCTTTTTAAGCAATTATCCACAGTAAAGATAGATGGGATTTCTAAAAAGAACGCTAAGAGATGTCACACTTGGAACCTACTTCTTTGTAGTGATGAAACCTCTAGATCAGAAGCCAGATTGTTGGATCCTGTTCCTAGTGTTGCTAGCAGTTGCATTCAAAGATAAGATTTAAACCTCCTAAATATATCTTAATCCCTGGAAAATTATAAGTATAAAATTTTCCTTTTGAAATATTAAAGAAATGTTTGTAAAGTCTAAAATAGACTTACAGGCTATTGCCTCACTTTTCTGGAGGGAAAACTCTCAGCAGCTTCAGCCCCTTGGAACATGGTCATGAACCTAAGCTGACAAATAGGGAGAGCAATTAATCAAGTGAAAAGAAGCAAAAAGAGTCCCTGAGGAGCTGAGCTGCCACCAGGTCCATGCACTTTTTCTGCTCCTCACTAAGGCACACAACAGAATGATTGAAAATGTCAGTGACACAAAGATAGCCCTAAGATATGACTGCTGCAGCCAAGGAAAAAAGACGAGAAAGCATCGGTGGCCAGTCAACAAGGACTTAGGTGGCTGGCAGAGAGGGGACATTTAAGACAAGTATGAAACCCAGTCTTTGCCTCCAAGCTATTTACATTCTCTTAGGTTGCTCCATATACAATTGGCATTTTGTAAAGTAAAATCACCATTTTATAGTTAGTATCACCATTTCGATATGTTCAATCAACAGTTGGATAAGCAAAACAATCACATTTTAAACAATAGCAAAGAGTACAAAACAGCATCAAGTTCTGTATTAAATTACATGATGTAAAAGTAATTTATGTGAAGCACAAAAGATCCAAACAGCTGAAGTTGCCAAAGGTGGCTTTCCAGATCATGCCAGAATAGATCTGAGCCATGAAGCCCAGGTGAAATTTAAATATGTGTTAAGAAAGGAAGCGAAACTTTAGATAGAGGAGATGACATGGGTGAAGGCACAAGAGCAAGAGCAAGCATGTTCTGCATGAGGAAGTTTGTTCCCAGCAGAAGGTACATTGCAAGGGGTGGAAAATGAGTCTGGGTAGAGAGCATGGAATCAGCTTAATGGAAACACCGGCACACCAGGAAGATGTGAGGTCCAGTTTTGCCCAGTTCACTCTTGTGTCAAGTATATGGGACATGGTAATTCGATACAATTCTATGAAATGAATGAGTAAAGAGTTTTCATTAATGATAAAATAAGAATTCACCAAGGCTTGAGGAAAGAGATGACATGTGATGAAAGTGGTATCTAAAACTGGTCAGCAACGTGCTGTTCGGGCTGAAGGAAAAAGACTGACCTCTGGAAACAAAACTAGAAGACTGAGCTGTGATGTGGGTGCTGGGCAAGACGGGAAAAGGGACTCACACCAGAGACACTTAGAGAGAATCAACATGAACTTGGAAAATGTTACACTAAGTGAAAAGCAGATCATGGGAGACCACATATTGTGTGATTCCACTTATATGAAATGTCCCAAAGAGGTAAATCTATGGAGACAGAAATTAGATTATTGGTTGCTTAGGGCTTGGGAGCAGTTTAGGGGGAAAGGGAGTAAATTGCCCACGGGTACAAGATTTTTGGAAGAGTTAAAGAAACGTTCACAAATTGGTGGTGGTGATGGTACACAACTCTGTGAATAAACTAAAAGCCATTTAATTGTAGACTTTAAATAGGTGAATTACACGGTATGTGAATTATATCTCAGCAAAGCTGTAATTTGAAAAGAGAGGAATCAATAAAATGTGGTGAATGACAATATGCATATATGTTTCTGATGGAGAAAATGGGCCACTCACTAGACTCCATAATTTCCAGTTTGATTCTCTTTGAAATAACAAGAATGTCCACTAACACCATCGTTACTTAATATTGTGTTAGGAGCGCTGGGTGATGCAATAAGACATGGAAGATAAACAAGAGGTATAATTAGAAAAGAAGGGGCCAGATTATTACTTTCAGAGAAACCCTAAGAATCACCTAAAAATGATTTGCATTCCTGAAAGTTCAGTAAGAGATAGTCATATATTAGATGTACACAAAAGTCAATATATTCTAATATACCAACAATAGCTAATAAGAAAAAATATGACACAGAAGTTTAACTTTGAAATACCTGAATATAGTGTGTGTGGCTTATACAAGGGGAGAAAATAAATTTTTGTTAGGCAATAATAAATGAAGATTTAATAAAATGGAGATGTAAGAAGAAGAAGATCAAAACTATGAATAGTAAAATGGCAATAAATACATATCTATCAACAATTGAATCTAGCCCTGGCTGGTGTGGCTCAGTGGGTTGAGCGCCGGCCTGCAAACTGAAGGGTCTCTGGTTCGATTCCTGGTCAGGGCACATGCCTGGGTTGCAGGCCAGGTCCCCAGTAGGGGCGGGTCACAAGAGGCAACCAATCAATGTATCTCTTGAACACTGATGTTCTCTCCCTTTCTCCCTCCCTTTCACTCTTTCTCTAAAAAAAATTAATTTTTAAAAAGCCAATTGAATCTAAAAACCAAACTAAGCAAACAAGAAGAACAGAGACAGAATCATGGATATGGAGAGTGTTTTGATGGTTGCCAGATGGGAGGGGTGTGGAAGAATGGGTGAAGAGGTGAAGGAATTAAGAAGTACAAATTGGTAGTTACAGAATAGCCATGGGGATGTAAAGTGCAGTGTAGGAAATGGAGCAGGCAAAGAATGTACACATGACCCACAGACACGAACAGTGGTGTGGGGATTGCCTGAGGGAGTGGGGCTGCTGAGTGGAGAGGGGCAAAGGGGAGGGGGAACTGGGACACTGTAATAGCATAATCAATTAAATATAATTTAAAAATAAAGTAAATAAATAAAATGGAGATATAGATCAGGTTCTTTGATAAGGAGACTAAATATTGTAAAGATACCAGTCCCCAAATTAACTTTTTAAAGCTTATTAAAATCCCTAGGTAGGAATAAGTATACATTGTTGCCAGTGTAAGTTTGGTGAAATATTTCTAAAGGCTTCAAAATGTTCATACCCCTCATCTCAAGGAAGTCATCTGGATAGGGCAAAGCTTTGTGATAGAGATGCCCCAGTCTGCTCCTTGAGATCCTAGATGATAACCTTCAGGCCTTCCCCATGGTCTTCTCGTCCTCAGTTCCTTCCAACAACCCTCACTCACCTGGTTTCCAGAACTGTTCTACATCCCCATGTTTTCCCCTGAATGGACTGCAGTTTGTGCCTCTCTTTAAATGTGTCATTAACCTTGGTTGTTTAGGAAAGAGTAATGTAAGTAAAGCCAAATGGAACTGAAATATTGTTACCACAGTTTAGAAATAACCCTATGACACATTGGAAAGTGCTTACTGGTGGCTGGGTATATGATTTGGTAGTGGTTATTTCTTAGAAAGTGTGTCATGTGTTGGTATTAGGAGGATGCTTTGCTGGGGTTTATTGAAGTTAATGGGCCTTGAGAAAGTAAAAATAAAAAGAGCTCTCTCTATGGCTTTCTGAAGGTAACAGAGAGGGAAATAAGTTTTTAAAAAATGGTGGGAAATGGACTTGCTTGACTCAAAAAACAGCCAGCATAACTTCTACTGTCTTTATTAAGAAAAAAATTTACTCTTATAAAGCAGTAAACCTGATTTCTCTGTTCACTTTCTACATCTTGATGCAAAAATAATAGACATTGTTTTAAAAATGCAAAAAAACACAGCTGTACACAAAGTGAAAGACTTGCTCTTCCAACTTGTCCCCTTCCCTAGAGTTACCTTTGCTACATTCACTTTTAAACCGTTGTGGCAATTCTGCGGTCTTCAAAACCACTCTAGTTTTTATCACTAGTACTACTCACAGCTTCATCGTTCGCAAAAGACAGTATTACATTCTTTGTAGTCTTTTATTTTTGTAATGTCAGCTACTACTAATTTATTCTCCTTGGCCTTGTAATTTCTTTTTAGGTATGATTAACATTGCCCTCAGATGTTATTTTTAGGTAAAATTTTCATTTAAACTATGTATTCATTTGAAAGTATCCATCTATTTCCAATTATTTCCAGTTATTTCCAAATTACATTTCATCTTTTTTTCTTATATCAAAATCGGCATGTGTACATATTTGCACTAATAGAAAGAAATAAAGGCTCATTTTTTTCTTGTTAACGTCTGAACTGCTGGGCTCTTTGAAGCCCACGCAGTATTAGTTAAGTGAGGAGAGATCCAACTAACCATTGGTTTGGGACTCCTGGATGTTTGTGGGACCAACAGGTAAGGTAACTGTGGGAGGCAGGCACATGCAAGACACCAGTGGGGACAACTGGTGAGGACACTAGTTGGGGACACTAGTGGGGACAACTGTCAACAGGAGAGCACATACCCCAGTGGAAGCAAGCTGCCCCTGTCACAGCCAATATCATCACATGTTAGAGTTCACACCTAGTTCTGCTAGTTCTAAGGATTTTTTCAAAAGATGCCCCAAAAGCTGGATTTCTATGTGAAATCCCCCAATTATTAAATTGAGTCATTATTTAAAAACACTAAGTTCTTAAAAAAATTTCAGCAAAACAAACCTATTTTTCCAGATTTGGTAAGTGTTCGTGGGGGAGATAGTGAAAAACTATCCTATTAACTCATCAGAGAAAGAGTGTTACTGAATTTACAACATGAGGTTCTACATTCATACTTGCCCTGTATGTTTTCAGTCTATTTTGGGAACTCCACCACATTCCTCTTGTACCACACCATAACTGTGAAGTCGGCCTATGGAGGTAGGGCTCCCCATTCGTTGGCCTTCAACCCCCTACTCTACACTACAAAGAAAGAGGAATACAAAAGAAGTTTCAACATCTTCATTTTCCAATCTCCAGTGGTTTAAACCAAAGGGTTCTTTTGGAGCGAAAATACTATGTCTTTTCTTTCTCAGAGTTGCTGAGAAATTATAATTAGAGGTTTTCCTGTTGCGTAAAGGAAAGGAATTCCAGTTCTCATCTGCAAGATTTCTGTTCTCAATGACTTGCTTCCCTGTCCCGTTTCTCTTTCTGCAGGTAATAGAGGGAAAGCTGGCTCCATTCCTGGGCAAGGTCATTAAATTTGCCACCTCTCACGTGTACAGCTGCAGTCTTTGCAGCCAGAAGGGGTTCATCTGTGAAATCTGCAACAATGGGGAGATTCTCTACCCTTTTGAGGACATTTCAACAAGCAGGTACAGAATCTCTTGTTTCATAAACATATACCTGAATGTGTCCCATGAAGTTTTATTTGGCCAGATCGGACCAACTTTTAGTGAAAAACTGTGTCTTTCTCTCGTACCCTGTATCAGATCTCCCTTATTCTTGGTGAGCATTTTTTACCGTTTGGTTTTCTATTTTTATTTCCAACGCACCTCACTACCTCTACCCAGATAATGAGATAATAGAGTTGCAAGGAAACATCGCCCAGCTCTGCCTTATTAGGTAACAAAGAGTGTTCAGATTCATTTTTAGAATGAACACTGGGGAGGAAGAACCCTCACAGCCATTTCAGGGCCAAGTGAGGGGCGGTGGGAAATCGCAGCCTCGGAGGAAGGCCAGAACTGGGCAGATTGCTGGGACTGAAACTAGAGGACACTGGTGACCAGCTGTCTGGTTCACCACGTGTGTTTGTCCACAGATGCCCTGCAGTGTAGTGATGAAAGTTTTAGGACCGAAGGAGAGAAAAGTGGGAGTTTATGTGGGATTATTTTTCTAACCAAAGTAACATTTGGGCATCATCACATCCATTGACTGATGGATGACTTTTCCCCCCACCGCCTTGAGAGCAGGATTTTTACCATTGGTTTTCTTGAATCTCAAAATGATACATAGCACTTTTCCTTTCAAAAAGCACGATAGAAATATGCACTGTGTGTATGTGCACTGGCTTCTTTGGGCATGAGTGTCCTGGTCCATTTCCCACCCCGCGGGGCTCCCTCACTCTGTGGTTCAGACAGAAGGTGAGGCATGAAGCCAGGGAGAGTGGGAGCGTGTAGGGTAGAGTTAAGATATTAACAGTTGACTCAGCCCTTCTGGCTGCTTCTTAAACCCAAAGGCTCTTTGTAAACATCCAGGAACCTTGGTTGTTCCCACACATGAAAAGACAGACAAAAACACACACTTTCCAGCCTCCAGTTTCCTGAGTGGACAGGTACTTAGCTCATAGCCTAGAGATTATATACTGCTTGAAAATGTACACCACACAAAGACCTGCACACAGATGTTCATAACAGCAGCATCCATAATAGCCAAAAAGTGGAAACAGCATAAATGCCCATCAGCTGATGAGAAGATAAACAAAATGTGGTATGTCCACATAACGGAGCATTATTCCGCCTAAAAAGGAATGAAGTGCTAATACAAGCCGCCCTGTGGGTGAACCTTGAAAACATTATGCTAAGTGAAATAAGCCAGACACAAAAGGCCATATACTTTAAGTTCTAATTATAGGACACGTCCCAAATAAGCAAATCCACGGAGACAAAGTAGAGTAGTGGTTGCCTGGGGCCTGGGGCAAGGGGAGCGAGGACGACCACGGGATGCAGATATTTTAGGGAAGAGATGAAAATGTTTTGCAATTAGATTATGGTGATAGTTACACAGTCTTTGAATACACAAAAAATCAGTGACTTGTATACTTTTAAAAGAGTGAATTTTATATTATGTTAGTTATACCACAATAAAACAGTTTAATAAAAAATAAAAATTAATATTAAAAAGGCGTCAAACTGAGCCCTGGGTGGTGTGGCTCAGTTGGTTGGACTGTCATCCCATAGCCAATAGGTTGCAGGTTTGATTCCCAGGCAAGGCACGTGCCTAGGTTGCAGGCCTGATCCCTGCCCTGGATGTGTACAGTCCCTGGTCCAGGCGGGTGCTGGAGGCAACCAATTGACATTTCTCTCTCACATCCATGTTTCTCTCTCTCCCTTCCTCTCTTCCTCTTTCTCTAAAAGCAATGAAAAATGTCCTCAAGTAAGGATAAAACAAAAATTTTAATGCTTTAAACTGAACAAACCATTCCTGGACCACAGAACAAGGCTCAGTAGATTTTAAAAGACTGACACTATACCAGGTATGGTCTCTGACACATGGAATTAAGATCCCCAGGGAAAAAGAATCTGAGGAACCTCAAAATATTTGGAAGTAAAACAATACGTTCTAAAAACACTGTGTCAAAGAAGATACCAATTACAAGAGACATTTTAAAAATTTTGAAATGAATGAAAATGAAATACGAAATTTCAAAATGTATGGAGTATGCTAAAATAATGCCCAGAGTGAAAAGGCTGTAGCTATAAACGCCAAGTCAGAAAGGACGGAAGAAGGGCTCAAGTCAGTGACCTGAAGTTCCACCTTAAGAAACCGGATAATAACGAGTAAACTAAATCCACAGCAAGGGAAGGAAGGAAAAAAAACATTAGAGCGGGTATCAGTGACATAGAAAACAGAAGAACAATAGGTCAGTGAAAGCACAAACTGGCTCTTTGAAGAGACCAACAAAACTGACAGCCCTTTAGGTGGACTGACCAAGGAATTGGGAGAAAACACAAATTGCCAAAACCAGGAGTGAAAAGGGTACAGCAATTAAAATCATTATAAGGAGGTACATGTAAACAACACCATACCGATAAGTTGTAAAACTTAGATGAAATAGATAAATTTCTAAAAAGATAAATTACCAAAAGTGACTCAATAAGGAATAGAAATATGAATAGACCTGTAACAGGTAAAGAAGTTGAATTAGTAATTTTTAAATCTTTCCATGAAGAAGGCAAATGGTTTTCGCGGTGAATTTTGTTCAATATTTAAAGAAAGAAGACCAGTACTTCACACAAGAGGGGCATTACATAGTGATAAATGGGTCAGTTATCCAAAGAGACACGCCAGTCCTTAATTAGTATAAACACAGGATCAGAACTCCTGAGGCAAAAATTGAGAACCACAAGGAGATACATATATGTGTATATATATCGTATATCGATATCAATATGTGTATATATGTAGATGTGTGTATGTATATACATATATATACACACGTGTGTTTGTGTGTGTAAAGAAAGTTTCGTTTCACCAGAACTGGGCAGGCACATCCTGATATTTCCAAGGACCAGGGAAAGAAAATGAATGGATACCTCCAGCTTCCCAGCCCAAACCCTGCCCTGCATCCCAAGGCCACACGCACGCACATGCAGACACCTCGGCTGCCTCGTCCTAACTTCATATGCCACGTCCTCAGCTCAAGTCACCCCTCAGTCTATGAGGTCACACTGGCAGTGGGATCAGCCCCCAGAAAGACAAGCCCTGGGGGGGGGGGAAAGCCCATGCAGCTCTGGGGATAGACTTTGGGGGCCAGGAATTCTAAGGCCCTAGGTACATGGTCTAGAAGGAAGGGGCTCCAGGTGGCCCCCTTCTTGGCCAGTGAGAGGCGCAGGCAGAGGAAAACCTAAAGAAGAGCCCAGGTAGCCAGCCCATTTGCCCAGATCTAAGGGCAGTACTTGGAAGTTCTACTGGGGAGCAACTCTCTTAATGCAATACTCCATCTTTCGTTCTTATAGGACTATGACAAA
>VMDR010012529.1:0-26427 GCA_007922815.1 Macrotus californicus | reverse complement strand
TAGAAGCCAAAGAACTCATATATATGACCCATGGACATGAACTAAAGAGGGGGAGTGTAGGGGGAAGGGGTGTGCAGGGAGGGGGGTGGGGGGAGGAGATGGGACAACTGTAATAGTATAATCAATAAAATATATTAAAAAAATGTTTAAAAAAAAAAAGAAATGTGACAGTAGGAATTCAGGAGCCGGAGAACCTGGGTATTCAGATGTGCGTCTGAGCTTTGCTGCTCAATATGATCTAAGTATCCAAGGTATTTGAAGCTCACTATCCCCAAATGCGTATACAGTGTCTCAATGGTTGAATGCAGACAAGCACAATTTCAACAAATGACTGTTAAAGCAGAATGCATGTGAAAATGTTTAATAAAAGAAAATACACTGTGTAAATATCAGACAACCCCAGGCTCCCACAACTTACCGTGTTGTCCTTTCCTACTTCCTTGGCATAAGGTAAATGCACAATGGCGTGCTGTTTTCCAGGGTTAAGGGACAAGGTGATGCCTTCCTTTCCCACCACGACCTCCACCGAGCAGTCAAATCTGTATACAGAGTCAGGGTTTAGCAGACCTCTGCAGAACAGATGTCTCAAGGGAACATGTTTCCTTCTGGGCCTTCAAAAAGACTGCTGCTTACATGACTATTGTATTTGTTTCTTCTGCTGCCCCATGGAATGGCAATGTGGAGTCATATTTATATGTTAATTTGAATTATTACAATAGCTGAAGAGTGAGGGGGCAAATATTGCAAGTAAACAAAAGAAACTGAAAATGTATTTGCTGGGGTGTAGGTATAGTGGATGATTATTTAAAACAACATTGATACTATATTATCTAGGCAAGAAACTCTACTGATATAGAAATTTCATACATATATGTTAGTTCTCTCTGTAATTCTGACCTTTTATGAAATTGTTAAATAATTTGTAATATGTTGGGGAATAGTTACATTCAAATAAGAAATTCAGTTTTCATTTTCAATAACTACTACTAGTACCTAAAGCATTGTTGGGCCTTTCCCTCCTTATTCAAATATTCCTCTTCATGATCAAATTTCCATTTTCCAGCTTCAGAAAGATAAACCACCCTATTCAAGACACCCAGCCAGGCTTCTAGAAGCTTGGGGATTCAAACATCCATTTTTACCAGAATTAAAATTTTTAATGAAGTCAAGCTCTGAAACTCTAGTTTGTATGAAAAAAAAGTTTCTTAAAGATTTTATTTATGTATTTTACAGAAATGGGAAGAGAAGGAGAAAGAGAGAGAGAAACATCAATGTGTGGTTGCCTCTCACCCACCCCCAACTGGGCATGTGCTCTGACTGGGAATCAAACCAGCGACCCTTTGGTTCCCAGGCCAGCACTCACTCCACTGAGCCACATTAACCAGGGCTGAAAGCAAATTTTAATGATAACTACTCAAATGCTAAATTTACTTGAAACTGTAAAACTATAGAAGGTATACTATATGAGTTTTAACATTAATTTTATTATTTTGAAAGGGTTTTGACTGAGAAGTTATTTGTCCCAAGTACATTTATTTGCTCATTACATTTACTTATTTCTTAATATGTAATAGGAACTAAATGAGAATAACTATGTATTTAACTCAACTTAAAAATTTTTATTGCTTTTATCTTCTCTGGGAGTACTTACAAAGTGTTGAGTTGAGGTTTACACTAAAATAAAAAAGGCACTGAAAATAAGCTCACAGAGCCCCAACGCCCCACTCCCCCTGGATTGTGGCAACACCAGGGCTGTACCTACATTCTACCAACCAGCAAAAAGGTCAAGTTCCTCATTGTGAACAGCAGCAGTTTCTGTGCATATTTTCTGAGGCCAGAGTGACCTTCAAAGACAGCACCCTGACGGAGGCAGGCTGAGTCATTTCAACAGTCCCACTAGGCAGGGCCCAATCAGAACCAAATTGCTTTCCTCTCAAGCCCAAAAATCATCAATGCTCATTTGAGAATGATAAGGAAAGGAAGGCAGAATGGTCTCTAAAACATTTCAAAGATTAGAAAACAACTCTTCCAGTCATCATGGCTTTTTTTGAAATGGGATTTTTCAAATGATATAAAATTTTGCACCACTCTGTAACTCACCTCCTATAGTCATTTTGTTTTTGCTTTTTTTTTTTCTTTCCGAACAACAAGAGTAGATGTATGTATCTTGGGGTCCTGGTGGGACACACCACATATACACACTCATTCACACAAGCACATGTATATATGCATATTTAAGAAAAAATTAGCTTAGAAATAGTCTGAATTTCCTGTGCTATTGTCTGTACACTGATCTCTAATATTTGTGTTGACTTTACAGAAATTAGAACTTTTACCTCAACTAAAATAAAGATAATTAAGATTATGCATGCATGTGTTGAACCTGCTTGGTGCTGGTATGCTGGGCATAGGAAGTGGTTTCTCACTCACTGCATCCCGACAGCAACATGAGGCTCAGACAAGCCCAGTAATGGTGCCCAGGAACTCAGTGGTTAATGGTGAACCAGGTGTGAATTTTGTCAGATTGCAAAGTTTAATTTTTATTCATTGTATCTTCACTCTTCACCTAAATTTTCACTATTTTATTTTATTTCTTTAATCTTGAGAATAGCTATTTTCATTTTTAATAGAAGTAAACTGAGTCTCAGAGCATTACATACAATGCTTATGTTTGTACTTTATTAAAAATTTAAATATTTACTTATGGATATTTAGAGAGAGAGATTCATTGTTTGATTGATTGGCTGTCCCGCTTATTTATTGGTTGCTTATTGTATGTGCCCTGACCAGAGATAGAACCCCCGACCTTGGGTTATTGGGATGATGCTCTAACCAACTGAGCTATACAGCTGGTGCTAGACTTTGTACTTCTAAGTCCCTTGATTATAGTTCTTTCCACAACACCATAGATGTAACCAATTTTTTCCTCCAATTCCTCCAACCTTCCCATCTGATGATTATCAGCTTGTTCTCTAGACCTATGAGTCTGTTTCTGTTTTTACTTATTTTGCCTTTTTTAGATTTCACAAAAGTGAGATCATAGGGTATTATTCTTTATCCATTCATTTATTGATGGGCGCCTAGGCTGCTTCCATATCTTGGCTATTGTAAATAATGCTGCTGTAAACATATGGGAACATATATCTTTTTGAATCAGTGTTGTTGTTTCCTTTATATAAATACTAAGCAGTGGAATTTCTCAATTGTATGGCAGCTCTATTGTAATTGTTTTTTAGGAATCTCCATACTGTTTTCCACAGTGGCTGTACTAATTTAATTTCCACCAACAGTGCATGAGGATTCCCTTATTTCCACATTTGTGCCAGCACTTTTTACCTTTATATATTGATGATTCTGACAAGTGTGAGGTGGCGATATCTCACTGTTGTTTTAATTTGCACTTCCCTGATGATTAGTGATGTTCAACATCTTTTTATATGTCTATTGGCCATCTGGATATCCTTTTGGGAGAAATGTCTATTCAGGTCCTCTGTCCATTTTTTAAATTAGGTTGTTTATTCTTCTAGTATTAAGTTGTACGAGTTCTTTATACTTTTTGGATATAACCCCTTATCATATGTAACATTTGCAAATATATTCTTCCCATTCAGTATGCTCTCTTTTTGTCTGGTTGATGGTTTCCTTCTCTGTGCAGACAATTTAATTTGATATAGTTCCATTTGTTTATTTTTTGTTTGTTTGTTTCCCTTGCTTGATGAAATATATTTAAAAAGAGATGACTAAGAGCAATCTCAGTTTACTGCCCATATTTTCTTCTAGGAGTTTCATAGTTTCAGGTCTATCATTTAAGTGTTTAATCCATTTTGAGGTTACTTTTGTGTATAATGTAAGAAAGTGGAGCAATTTTCTTTTTCTTTTTTTACTTTGTATGTATCTATCCAGTTTTTCAAACCCCACTTAGTGAAGGGACTGTCTTTATCTCATTGTATATATTCTTGCCTCATACATATAGATTGATTGTGTAAGTGCTCTGGGCCCTCATTCTACTCCATTGATCTGTGTGTCTATTTTTGTGTATGTCCAATACTGTTTGGATTATTATAGCTTTATAGAATGGTTTGATATGAGAGACATATAGATACATGACGCGTAATCCTTTTTAATGTATTGTTGAATCCGGTCTGCTAATGTTTTGTTGATAATTTTTGCGTCTATGCTCATCAAGAATATCATCCTGTCATTTTCTTTGTCTGATTTTGATATCAGGGTAATGCTCGTTTTATAAAATGGGTTTGAAAATTTTTCTTTTTCAACTTTTTTAAAAAGTTTAGGAAAGATAGGTATTAATTCTGTGTGTGTTCTGGGGTAGTGGCGGAGGAGCAACTCCAGGAGGGAAAGCAGGTGCACGTGGCAACGTCCTGTTGATCCTGCTGCTCCCTTCACTCCGGCTGAAAAAGGCCCTAGCGATGTGCCTGTGCCCGGAACGCACGGTGTGACCTTGCAGGCAGGGCGCGGCGCGTGGACAGAGCCTCACCCCACGGAGGTGGGGGGCGCGGTGTTCACTAGCCCTCCAGCCCAGAGAGGTCCCGCAGTCCACGCGAGCTCCTGCAACTCCGCAGCATCTCCAAACGGCCCGAGGCCGAAGGCTGTGACCAGGCTGCCGCCGTGGAGGGTGGGACACGAGGGCCGCCTGGCTGCTCTGCCCGGAGAGCGCTCCGGCCCCAGGAGCGCTCTCCGCGCTCTGTCCCCGGTTTGTGATGGGAGCTGTCCCCGCGGCCCTTGGTTGTCTGGCAGGAGCGCTGCCAGCCGGTGCAGGTGGTTTGGTTCTGCTTGTGAAAGGGGGCGACTCCTGTGTTTTTGACCACCATCTTGAGCTTCAGAAAATGTTTTTGAAGGTTGAAAATCTGTGCCATTAAAAGAAAACCAGGCATTTAAAAAATGTCGAGAGTTCATTTGAGCAAAAACTGCTTCGAATTGTGCAGCATCCAGTCTGGCAAGTAGGAAGGAGCCCCAAGGGGCTGTGCAAATGAAAACCTTCTACGGGCTTCTAGAAGGGCGTGGGCACCGGCAGCAGAGCTCGGTGAAAAGCTGGTTGGTTACTGTCAGGTTGTTTTCTGAGGGGCTGACAAGGGTGTGACCCGAGTACTGCTGTTCGGGTGACTTCCGGCTGGGTGACATTCTGCGACACCCCCCCCCCCCCCCCCCCCCCCCCCCCCCCCCCCCCCGGGCTTCTGCTCCTGCGGGTGCGGGGGCCAGTGCTTGTCTCACGGGGGAGGGACCCTGGGCCAGCAGCCGCCCGGTCACCTTGTTTGTTTAACATCTTCTGGGGATGGCTGCCTTTTGTCACTGCACGTGCGGTGTCCCCAAACCATTGTTCGTTATGCAGGGTCGGGCAGAAGTAATGTCTGCTTGAGTGTGGTTGGTAGGGTGATAATATGGGTGTAATAATTTATAGTTCTAATTTGAACATTTTGCCTAAAATGTCCTGTGGTGTGCTTGAGTGTGATCTTGTTATGTTTTTTATTATGATTTTGAGATAAAAGGGGGCATTATTTGTGCCAGACCCTGTATTTGTCCAGGGTTGTGGTTGCTTCTGGAGAGAGGCTGCATCCTGTCTCTATTGTTTTATTTTGGTTGATAGGTTCTCGTATCCATTCCTGACTGTTAAAGTTTTATTTTTATGTTGTCCTTCAGGTTTGCGTGTTTCACATGTATATACACACACATGTCAGCGGTCCTTCCTTGGGGAATAGGCTGCTGACACGGGGTAGCTTGGGGACTGTGTGATCTTGCTTCTGCGTCCCTCTCCTTGCCAGGCACACCCGTTCAGATGGTGAGTCTATACCTGGCCCTAGAGTCTCCGTGTAAATACCTCTTCCCACAACTCTTCATCAGCCTCCTGAGAGTTCTCTGACATGGCCCGTGCATTGTCAGCACTCATCCACTGTCCCGTTTCCAGGGTTCCTCTCAGCTGCGGGTGGAGTGTCCACGCCATGTCCTCTGCTCACCCAGCACAACATGGAACGCATGACCAAAGCTCAGACATGCGTCCGGAATCTGTGGATGTCTTAAAGTGTTTCTTTACTTCAAGCAGTACAAGTACGTTCCTACCCAAGACACATTCTTAATGTTGGGATGTCAGTAATAAACCACTTCCCTTGACTGGGTGCTTGCAAACCGTTTTTGGAAATGAACAAGTCAACTGATCCTGTCCTCAGCACTCACACTGTTGAACGATATAATTATGCAGCTTTCTTCCTAATTAACCCTTTCAAAACTCTTAACGCACTGACTAAACATTTGAGAAGCATATGTTATTTTTATGTTTCAATCTACACTGAATGATTCAGCTGAAAATCAGCTAATTCAACCGCTATAGTTTAAATGAATATAGGCTCTGATTTTTTAAGGATGTTATCATAAACACCGACCATATACAGAATGAGTCATAATATTTATGAGGTGTTTAACAGCAGGCAAGTCCCAGAGCCAGCAGGAAGGGAAGTTAAGTGGCATAACCCATCCAGGACAGTCATTATCAGAAATGTGATTTCTGCTTCAGCTGTGCATTTGGAGGGATGCTGGAGGAATTACAGTGAAAGTTCAAGAAAGTAATCATGTCCTCTTAAATTCAATACGAGATGGAGCCATCGCTTCTCGGCCTTTTGGCTAAGATCAACTGTAGTAGCTGTTCTTACCAGTTTAGATGGAGCCAGTTCTTTTAAATCAATATATTGCATAGATGTATTTACCATCCTAACACATAAGAAATATGTCGTTTCTCTGCCTACACACTGAGGGCACAATGGGGGATTGTGGTGTGTGTGCATTCGCACTGGGGCTGCTGTGAGAGTGAAAAGGAGAGGGTGAGAGAGGTGTTCCACATGAGAGGGGAGGGAGGGAGAGAGGGAACATATGTATGTATACATATACAAAAATAGATATATAAAATCTCCACTTCAAAGTTCAAAATGGGCTGACTTTCTGAATATGTAAACACCATTAAGTTGCAAGATAGACTTACTCCAGTGTTGAAGCTGCCAAGAGGCAATCTTGCCTTCATTGAGTGACTCTTGTAAGGTGGTTAGTAGTATATTTAGTTTAAAACCAGACAACATAAAATAAAACTACCCCGTTTAAAATCACATCGCCTGTTTCACAAAATGTAAGCTGCACTCCTCCTTTTGCCGTAATACATGCATTATTTAACTTAGGTTATTTTTAGCTTGCAGCCACATGGAAGATGTGTTAAAGCAGAACCACGGGAGGATGTGGGAGAATTTCAGGAAACACTGGTTGTAAACCCACCCCCAGAAACCCTGCTTGAGTGACCTAGGGTGCAGTTTGGGTCTCAGGACCTGACGGCATCCTTGGGGTGTTCTGATGTGTAGGCAGGTGGAGGCCACTCTGGTAAAGGAGGAAAGCTTCCAAACACTAATTTTAATGACTGATCAACATAGTTTATTCATGCATTTGCCTATTTCCACATCTTCATAATGTGAGTTTTAGCAGTGCAATCGATTGCACAGTATGGGGGAAATGGCTGACTTCCCGCAGCTTCAGCCTCTGTCCTAAATACCTGCTCTTCACAGTGATGCAGAGGGTGTCTGAGCATTGTCATCCCAAGTAACTAATGTAGCAGATTTTATGGCTCGTTCCTCAACTTTAATTCTCTTTAATAGAGTGAACCCAATGTCCCTCGTAACTCACAGCCGTGGGCTTTCTACAGCAAACTGGCCGGTGTAAAATGAGTCACGTGGGGTGAGCCCACTGGAAGGTATGTCCTTTATGGAGCGTGGACCCAGCGGGACGGACTGAAACCCAGAGGGAGAAAGAAGGCGCCTCTTAGAGACAGAAAGCTGGGGAAATGCTAAGTGAGGCCTTTGAAAAGAATATGAGGACAGAGGTCTCGTGAAAAGCCGTCATTCCAGAGCAGTACTGCCACTAGGGGAATGGTACTGTGCAGCCCTGAAGTCTCTGACATGGTCATGTCCTCACAAAACCACCTGTGTGGTACCTGAGGAGAACACGTGAGCAGAGGACCAAGGCTCTAACCTGAACTGTGTTTATTTTGCACAACTTACAGCCATGCATCCTAGACAGCGTGAAGAACCGGTTTGACCTGGCGTGAGACTGAACTGTCTTAAAGTACTAAGAGCAGATCAACATTCTGTTTGAGCCTCTTTGATCCCAAGTCTACACCCTAGTCTTGGTCTGTCAGATCTTGGTATTCTGAGGAAGAAGTTGACTGATTCCGTGGAAAAGCATGTGGACAAAAGAGAACAGACATGGTGATCTCAGAGGCTGAGAACAGAGTGAGTCCCTGTGCCCGCAGCAGGTGGCCCTAAAGCAGATGGATGCCACACCACCTTGTGGGAGAAGAGAGGGTGGGAGCTGGTGGGGAGACCTCAGTGTGCAGGTGCAGAGCCTCCCTGCACAGCGCCCTCCACTGCACGGCGCCTGTCTCCTCTCGGTCTGACAGTCCCTGCGGTGGGTGGGGCAGAGCGCAGCCTGCGTCCCACTGCAGACTCTCCAGTACACGGCATCACGTTGCGATGTTTAAAAAGAGGACATGTGACTTTCATGCTAATGTAAAGGAAGCACGTATGTCTGATGTTTTGCTCAACTCGTGTGTGGTGGCCCCTGCAGAGTAAACGTGGCCTCACAGGAAGGGACTGGGCAAGCTGATTGAAGGGACTGGACATGCCACTGATTTCCTCTGACACAGTGTAGGGACGGAGGGAAGTTGATTTGAATGCGTGGTAGGAGGGGTGCAGGCATGGTTGTGATGGCTTTATGGGTAAGTTTGCCATTGAACTGTGAAATGTGTTGTGGAAAGCTGCCTTCTGTTGGGATAACTCCCATTCTGGAGAAGCTAACTAATGAGGTTCACCATCACTTATGTCCATCAGTTTCAGGGGGAATCAGGTGACACAACCCTTGATAACAGAGCGCCACACCAAAAACACTAACTGCCCACGTTATCAAAAAGCCGACCAGTTCATGGTCTTGAGCATTAACCAGCACTTTTATTTTTACAGAAGAGCCATGGGGCACCTGTTTCAGGTTGAGGGGGTGGCTCGTGGTCTCCATGGCAATGCTCCCCTCTGCCTGTGTGGTAGAGAAGAACCACTGATGGTACTGGAATGAGTGACCCTTCCATAAGTCACTATTGACAGAAACAGGCAGTAGGATGGCTGTTCGGTGCTCCTCAGAGGGGTCGCCTCAAGATCAGAGTCTTTGGGGAGAGCCTAGATGTGGAGCAAGGTGCGTTCCTAAAGGCTGCTGACCCTCTCCTGCGGCGGGAGAGCCGCTGTGGAGGAGGCTCTGGTCTCTGGGCCGGCAGGGCTTCCTGGGGTGATGTTAGGTGCATCTTGCTGAGAATTCCCCACCCTCTGAACAGGGGTCCTAGCTCCCACCTTTGCCAGCCCTGTCCCCACTCCAGGAATGTATCCATCCTGCTCCCCTGTGGGCACTGTGGATGAAGGTACAATCTGTCAGAGCTCTTGGGCAGATCCCAGGGGTCATCCAGGCCTGGGGTTGGTTCCCACTGGAGTCAGGAGGTGGGTCCAGAAACATGACCATCCAGAACCTGTGTGTCCGAGTGGGGAGTCAAGGTCAGAGAGGCAATCAGGGAGGCTCTGTCCAAGGGCAGGTGCCATTGAGAGCAGAATCAAGAATCAGCATAGGGAAGAGATCAGAAGTGTGCCAGCCGAGGGCTAGGGAGGACGCTCTGGCGACGAGCACAGACATGCTATGCGTGCAGTTTGCTGAGTGCGTGCATGTGCCAGGCTTGCGGAAAGCACGGGAGTGACACGGCGAAGTGCGAGGAGCTGTGACTGGGAAGTAGCATTCCGAACCCAACAGGAACATGTCTCTTCATCCCCACGTGTTTCAGATTTCTCAGATCTCTATCGTCTCACACTGCTGGAAACGCTCTCAAGGTGTGAGTGTTCGGAAGTGAACACAGAGGCTATTTGAAACAAGCAAGACACTCAGCCTCGTTCATTGCAGTTGTTCTCGACCCTCTTTCCACCCGGACCCTCCGGCCCATGGCCCACGTCCTCGGGGCTGACTTCAGAAGGAGGTATGGCCTCTCTCCCTCACAGTGGACAACAGGAACTCCTGTGCCTGTGTCGTAGGCGGGGCATCTCCGTCTCTCATGCAGGCACCTGCGTCCGGCCTGTGAGCCTCCAGTAACATTGTCATCTTTCAGGTGACTTCTCAGGTTACTGGTGTTGGTTTTAGCACAAGTCGTAGAGGGATAACTGACTTCACTGGCTCTTTTGAATGGGGAAACTCACATTACGCTGTTTCTGTAATATGATGAGTAACAGTTTGGATCTGTTTCAGTATTTAAGTTGATAAGCATCCTTAACAGAAAAAAAAATTAGCTTAGAAATGCGAATTCATTTGGCTTCCCAGAATGATTTGCAATGTAAAGCACTTCCTCTGAGTAATCAGAGGTGGTTCAGGCCTCAGTGAGCAGTAGGAGCTGAGGCCGAGGAACGTGCCGGATCCTTCCAGAGCAGCTCAGGTCACGGCGAAGGCTGGCACGGGGTCCAGTTGTGGGGGGTGGTGTGCTCTGCATGCAGACTCCTTCGCGAGCCTTTGGGTTTCGTGGGGGTGCAAGTGTCATCTGAGGAGGCCAGCTGCCTTCCTGGGCAGTGCCGTTTATAGCATCCCCGTGATCTGGATTCTGGTGCTCAGCTTTACAGTTTCAGCAGTTCCCAGATTTGAAGGCTCCGAGTGGATCCGATGCAGGAAGGAAAACAGGCGGTGCCAGTGCCCAGAGCCTGGCTCCTAAACCAGAGGCCAGCCTGTGAAAGGAGGGCAGGAGATGTCCCTTTCCAGGGACAAGGATGTGCCATCTGCCAAGCTGATGCGGCTGCAGTGTGGCTGAGGCATTGCAGTGATAAAGGAGTAGCAGGCACTCTCCAGTCGGATGTGCTGCATGCATTTCCCAGGGCAGGCCTAATTCAAAACTCCTGACACCTGCACACTGGGTTCTACTGCTGTCCTCAGTTTCCAGAGAGAAAAGAGACTTTCCTCAGCCACAGAAGCACAGTGAGTGAGTGGTGGGAGTGAGTGGGACCCCATGCCGTCTGGCTTAGGCGCTCACCTCACCTTTAGCGACATGCGGACCCCACAGACGCCATAGCTACTGTGACCACTTGACGCAGCTCTCCCGGCTCTCATCAGGGCCACCGAAGCGTGCTGTCCTAACTGGGGCCCCTTTGCTAGTTGCCTCTGCACGGGGGCTTGGAGCTCACACTTTGGCCAGGAAAGGTGCCGCCACCTCCTAAACTCATGTTGCTCAGTTCATCGCAGTGCAGCCTAACTCAGTATCTGTTGTTGTGTGTCATGGGTTCCGTTCCTGGTGCGTGTCATCCTGTCAAACCCTGCGGTAACACAGTGGTCCTCTTTTGACGTATGAAGAATTTAGGGCTGCACATCTCAGGTAATTTTCTCCAAGCATCACAATCATGTTGCAGAGCGTCAGAGAGAAACCTCTGGGAAACAGAAGAACCTGGTGCTCACCGAGGTGCTTCCATTTGCTGCCTCACTGGCGCTCGGTGATCTGTCCCCTCGGAGATGATGTCCCACCACGCAGAAGTGTCATCAGCGCAGGGGCGCCAATTCACACAAAAGAGCTTTAAACACTCTGCAGCCATTCCCAGGAAAAAGGCTGAATAAAACTGGTTGCTGCCACCTCGGCCTTTCAAACATCATTCAGAAACAAGAAAAATGAGAATGAGGCATTAGAAATCCATCTTCCCCAACGCTGGGAAAATCTGTGATCCTGAGACACAGTGCAGGGGAAAGGCTGGCAAGCAGACTGAACTGGGGGGGCGGGGGAGCAGCCGAGGTCTGTAGCTACTCAGACAGCAGGACAGAGCCACAGAGCTCTGCCCTCCCTGGAAGCAGCCGGGGCTCAGCAGGGGGCTCCCCCTTTGTGTGCAGCACTGTGACGGGAGCCGAAGGACAGGCTGAGTCCCTGAGACACGCATGGCCATGCATTCTGTGGGCCGCAGGAAGCACTGTTTGCTGAATGCGGCCTGCTCCCTCTTGCACAGACTTCCTGTCCGTGACGGGCCCTGGAAGGCCTCATGTTCCCAGCTGAAGACTGGTCCAGAAAGAATCTGGAGGCCCAGCCGCACCGCTGCATGGGACGGCACTCTGGCCCTCTGTATGGCTGAGTAATATTTCAGGACACACCTGGACCCCGGCCGTCGATCTGCTCTCCTGTTGAGGTCAGATGTGTTGCTCGCCATGAAGGCGGGAAGGAGACTTGTTTGTTACCACACATTTGTGCGTGTGTTTTTCACCTTATACTATGGACACATGGTATGGGAATCTGTTCTGGATCAGGAAAACTAAAATGGTTTTAATCTGCATCTCTCTGATGGCTAGTGATGTTGAGCATTGTTTCATGTGTCTCTGGGCCCTCTCTGTGTCCTCCTTGGAGAAATGTCCATTCAGGTCCCCTGCCCATTTTTAACTGGATTGTTTATCTTCCTGGTGTGGAGTCATACGAGTTCCTCATATGTTTCGGAGATCAAACCCCTGTCCTATGTGTCATTGGCAGATCTGTTCTCCCATACGGTCAGTCCCTCTTCATGTTGGTGATCGGTTCTTTAGCTGTGCAGAAGCTTTTTAACTTGATATAGTCCCATTTGTTTGTTTTTTCCCTTTACTTCCCTTGCCCTAAGAGATGCATCAGCAAAAATATTGCTGTGTGGGATATCTACAATTTTACTGCCTGTGCTTTCCGCTAATACCTTTATGGTATCACGACTTGTGTGTAAGTCTTCCAACCATTTGGGGTGTGTCTTGGCATGTGGTATAAGTGGTTGGTCTCGGCGCTAACTTGAGGAAGAGACTGGAAGACTCCCGATGATACAGGAACCACCATGAGCTTCTGTGACCACAGGCAGGAAATTGGCTTCGAGTTTAGCATGAGCCAGGAAGAAAAGATTAAAAATGCAGCCAGGAAGAGAGCAGCTTTTTCCTCTCAGGACTTTGTAAAGAAACTATCGAATGTCTTGGAAATATTTGCAAAATTTATTTTTCTAATTTTATTTGTGCACATTATAGGAAGGCCTTGCAGATTTATCAGTGCCCCTACTTGCCTAGTAAGTTCTCATTGTAATAGAAATATTAATGGAGCCCTTGTAAAAGTGTTCTGTATGACCTGTACTTAGCACATAATTTCAGTTTTCTCTTATGAGTTTATTGGTTAATGTAATAAATTGGCAAGAGCTATCAAGTACTGTTATCAAACAGGTTTCTGTTTCCTCTTGATGGTTGCCTGGTGCTCAGCTGCAAGCTGAGATTTAAATAAAAGACACCTTGAGACCCCTGGAAAGGACTGAGCTCTTGGTGCTCCGAGAACAGACCTCAGGGTCAAGGAGACGCAACAGCAGTGGCTCAGGATACTTTCAGAGTGTTCCAGCCAGGATGTCCAGCAGCAGCAGCCACTCTTCCCGAAAGCAGATTGTTTCCCGCAAGTCTAGCAGAAGAATATAATGACCCAGAACCGAGTGTCCTGGTGAGGGGACTTTAATTGTGGTTATTTGTTTGTAGCATCACAGTGCATTTTGTAGAGCCTGGCTGATGTGTGACTGACTTACCTGAACTGGGACAACCAGTAACCTGCGGTCTGCCTTTCAGCTTTGCCTTTTTCTGGACATTTTATATGAATGGAATCGTACACTATGTAGCCTCTTGAGCTTGGCCTCTCTTAGCATGATGTCTTTGAGGTCCACCCATGCTGTGCTGTGGAGTGGTAGTTGCACCCTTTCTGTTGGGGGGTGGTCTGGGTGTAGACCAGCCGCATCATGCTCCTGGGTTCACCAGAGGGTGTACGGCTGGGTCGTTTCTGTCCTCGGACTGTCCTGAACATTCACGCACAGGCTTCATGTAGATATGTACTTCAGTTTTTCTTGAAAAAATACCTAGAAGTGGAATTACTAGATTATTTTATATTTTTAACTTTTTAGGAAACTGCCACACAGTTTGCTAAAGTAGCAATAACATCTTCCATTCCTGCCCGTGAGGTAGAAAGGTTCGAGTTTCTCCACATGATGAAAAACAGGGCCCATCTGTTTCTGTCCCATTCAGTTTGTAGGCGATGGCGTCTCATTTGGTTCTCATTTACATTTCCCTAAGGACTCATGCGATTGGGAGTAGATTAGAAAAAGCAACTCTGGAGAACGGAGAATAAAGTTGTAGGAATCACATTACCTAATTTCTACAGCTTTTTCTGTAGTTACAGCAATTAAGTCAGTGTAACATTGGCAGAGGGCTAGACACACAGATCAATGAAACAAAGTGAGAGTCTAAAAATAGACAGAGCCGGCACAGCCGGCGGCTCGGGGAAAGGTGCCGAGGCAGGTCGGTGGTGTCGCAGCGGTCAGACCTCGGAGGCCTGAGTGGCCAAGCAACAAAAAACAGGCATCGACGTGATCGCCACACTTTATTAAAAATACTGAAAGTGGGTCAGAGGTCCAAATGTAAAGCGTTATATAACTTTTGTAAGACTACATAGGAGAAAATGTCTGTGACGTAAGGTTATTCTAAGAGTTCTCAGACCTGACCCCCAGAGCATAAAAGAAAAAAAATAAAAATTGGACTGCACGAAAATGGAAACTTTTGCTCTGGGAAACACCCTTTTAAGAAATTGAAAGGGAAAGCTACAGACTGGGAGAAATTATTTGAAAATCACACTATTAAACCAGAGTATATTTTGAAATAACTGTAGACTCACAGAAAGAAGCAAAAATGGAGCTAAAACATCTTGTGAACTCTGCAGTGGCAAAAGCTCACCCAACATAGGACAGACCCGCGCCAGGAAGCGGACCTCCTCGGACGGGCTGGATCTCGCAGCTGACTCGGCCCAGCATGCTTTGCACGTGCTCACTCTGCTCCTCGCTGTGGGTGCAGGTGTGTGAGGCACACGGGCCACACTGCAGACTCAGCAGTGAGGGAGCAAACAGTCCTGTTGCAAAGCGGCCAAAAAAACCGGCAAGTGATGCTTCAGCTTCAGCTGAGAAGACACATTGATGAGCACGTGGGAAGACGTTCAACGTGATTAACCACTTAGGAAATGGAAATTAAATCGTGATCAGCTCGCACTGCTCACATGTTAGAACAGCAAAGTGAACAAGAAAGGGAGAGCACCACGTGCCGCGGAGCCCGCGAGAAGCTGGACCTCTCTTGCGTGGCTGGTGGCAATGTCAAGTGGTGCAGGCCCTGGAGAATGGTTTTGGGCTCTTACCAAGTGAAACTAAGCTAAGCTACCATGTCATACGGCAGCCACGCTCCCGGACATTTATTTTAAGTTCACTTAAAAGCGTTTATACGAATCAGCAGGCCCCTTTACTTACAGCAGTCAAAAGCCGGAAGCCACCCAGATGCCTCTCAGCGGGCAACTGGGTATAGACATGGCGTCACCATCACGGGTCGGAGCACCGCTCCTCAGAAGCGTGGACTCGACTCCATCCCCCCACAGCTCTTCTGCACCCCAGAGGCTCCTGGAGAGAGCAAAGCCAACGTCGGAGCGTGAGCCGTTATATGGTCCACTTTGCCCCACATCTCATAGTGACAGACACAGGGGGACTGGGGACAGGAGCAGAGGTGTGAGTGTTGAAGGGACGCACGAGAGAGTCTGTGGTGGTGACTGCACGGTGCTGTCCAGTCTGTGACGCTGGTTACATGAACCTGCACATGTGGCACGTTTTCATACAGTTAGACCCAGACCTGAGGGACGAGAATGAGCACAGGCAAAACATGCTTAAAACCCGAGTCAGCGGGGAAGGGCAGTGCGTCGTGTGAGGTCAGTGTCCTGGTTTGGGACTATACCACAGGTACGTGAAATTTTACCACCACAGAGGGTACACGAGAATTGTTAGTTCTGTTAGCTTCTTTTTCTGAGCCTACAGTTATTTCAAAATAAAAAATCTCTTAAAATTTATAGCAGTATTTTTCTAGTGAGATGAGTTTGTGTAAAGAGGTTGTATGTACTATATTTTTCCGTGTGTAATGCACACTTTTTTGCCCAAATTTTTGAGGGAGAAATAAGGATGTGCATTATGCATGGGTAGTAATAATTCAGTAACTATATAAATGTTTTTAATTCTTTAATTTATGCTTATGAGTTAAAAGTGTAACTCTAGAAAACAATAACAATATCTGTACGCAAAATAGTACCCTGGAATACGATAATCAGTTTTGTTTCTAAATATAAACAAGTAAGTCATTGAATTAAAAAATTAAAATGAAAGATTTTTTTTCCTGAACAGTTAGGCCAAAAATGTGGGTGCACAGTGTACATGGGAGCGCATTATACATAGCAAATTACAGTAGTTCTCAATATATCTGCGCTGAATGAGTTTTTTTTACAGTCAGAATGAATTGGTAAAAAAATTAAAAGCACCATCGTCAAATATAAATAAGGAACTTGTAATTCTGGTACATGAGCTGATATCTTTGGAAATTAATTTCTGGGAATTTATCTTCTGAATTCAAATACTCTGTAATATACTCTGATCCTTGCTCCTGCTTCTCCTAAGCCCATTTCAGAGACATTCATAATTCCTTTTTGAAGTCTCCCTCTGAGTTACATGACCCTCTGGAAAGTGCTGACATCTAGCACATAAAACTGCCTTCGGTAGAAGAGTGTGAAAAGAAGCTTCTCTCAGAAGCCTCGGGGTCTCACCCATCAGCCGACCGTGCACCTGACTTACTCTCCTCTTCCATTACCGAGTGCTTCTTCCTCCTTCCCGGAGTGACCCTCGTAATGAGGGAAGCTGCCAAGCCTTTCCTGAGTATCAGATCAGAAGAGAAAGTGAAGTGGCGGAGTCCTTTGGTACCTTTTTTTTTTTTTTGAGTTGGGGCAATGGCAGCTGATAACTAGTTTAGAGTCAGAGATTTTTAAAGGCTTTTTGAGCCTGCTATAGACAAAGCTCATTTTAGGCTGACACAATCCCATTTCTATGCATTGATATCCATGCACAGGAGTTTGAACCAGTTGCAGATGGAACATGACTAATGCCCCTATTTGCTCAGGCCCCCTGTCCTTCCAGGTATGATGGGGAGGGGTGCATGGTGGGGAGGCCGCCAGGGAGGACCCCAGGGTGAGACGTGATCGTGGGTCACTGATGGAAACTGGGTCATGTGATGACTGGCCTGTTCTAAGTCTGCTTTGTCCTAGACAAAAGGGTATTACTGGAGCTGGTGTCCTGTCTCCTCCACCCAGGTCCCAGCCTGTCCTTTCACTCTTCTACCTTGGTTGGCATGGCCTGTACATGGGAGACTGGGTCATCCTTCGAGGTGACTGGAAACTTATCTCAAAGAGAGATCAGGAAGCAGTTCCGAAGAGAGGGCTTCAACAAATACGTTGTTCCGCTGCAAAACGTGGTTCTCCCTGAGAGGGCAGCTCCAGCGAGGAGCGTGGGGCTGTCTGCAACGTGAGGTTCTGGGCTGCTGGCGCATGCCCGCCATCAAAGCCAGGTGCTGTCTACACATTAAAGTAGTTCTGTGCTCCACCAGGATGTGCTCATGAGCATAGTAACTGTCTCCAACGCTGGAGGCTCGTTGAGGCACCACTCCCAAACCCGGGTCCAGGCGTGGACTTTACCCATGGAACCCGACAACTGTCAGCCGTGCCTGTGGTGGAAAGGAGGGGCGTGGCCAGGGTGCTGAAGCTGCAGAGGCCTGAAGAGATGCCCGCTCCTGTCTGCACACGAAGCAGTGTGGGTCCTCATCAGGTGAGTCGCCACAAGTATTTCCACAGGCGTTGGCCCAGGTGCAAGGGACCACCTTCGTCCCTCAGGGGTCCTGTGGTTTAGCCAAGGCCGACCTCACCACCAAGCCCAGAAGCTTGGTTCCCTTCATGTCCTTTCCCTGTGCCCACATCACGGTGTTGTCTGGGAAACAGAGCTGGAGGAGCGTCTGCCAAAACGACAGAAGAGGCGTTTCCTTCTAACGTGTAGAGCAGCGTTTGCCAGTTGTCCTCCTTGACAAACAGACGATGATGAGAAGGACAAACAATCAGAGGAAAGATCCTGTTTAATTCCAGTAGAAGACAACCGCATTTCCGAGCCAGGGACTACAGGGTAGGTTTAAAGGCTGTCAGAGCCGGGTCTGGATTCTGGGTCAGTAAAGCGGGGCACGAACCTCTGCAGGTGGCTGTGGGAGTGGATCTCAGCCCGTCCCACACCAGCCAGCCCTGTCGTAGGAGCGGTCAAGGTGGGCCATATCAGGCGTTGCTGGGCACCTTCCGTGTCTGCTATGGGGCGGGGAGGGCAGGTCTAAACGAGGAAGTTCACAGTTGCAGTGTCGGTCTGGGAGGGAGCGATGAGGCCGTCCACTGGGAAGGGGCTGTGGGGAGGAGCCCATGGCTGGCTGCTGGCTCTGTAGCTGATGCTTCTGGCCAACTGGGAAGGGAAACGCTGAGCCTCTGCTCAAAAGGTGACCAACTGCATGAGCCCTGCTGCCAGCCCCACGCAGGTCTGATGAGCCTGGAACAGACACCCAGCGGGTGTCAGTGAGAGACGTTAGAGGAAGCAAAGCTCTTTAGAGGAGCATCTAAGATGCCTGGGAATAAACTCACTTTGTTGTTCTGCCCTAGATTATACTTAAAAGAATGGTTGCCTGAGAAAGAGTAGTCCTCATGCAATGTGGAGAGCAGCCTGGGTGCAGTGGGAAGATGTTGAATGAGGAACAGGTGTGAACAGACATAACAGTGAGTCACAAGCACTTCTGTCCACGAGACCAGGAGACCAGGAAAAGTAGAACGAAGTGGACCAGAACACTCCCCTCAGGCATCTCACAGTTCCAGGCACTGCATAACATCCGCGACATTTAAAGAGACAGATCCTCTTGCAGAACTAAGTGCTTGTGTTCCAGAAAGGCCGTGGCATCCCTGAAGGGAGTTACCGGAGAGGCTGGTGCATGGGCTTTAATACCCTGACGAGTCAGAAGGTGACCTGCAGGAGCTGCAGTGTGCATGTGACGTGAGGAGATGACCCAAGACACTGCACACAGGCATTCCAGGAGGAGGGGAGACGGAGAGAGGTCAGGCACTATTCCAACAGAAAGTGGCTGGTTTTACACAACCGAGATGTCAGGAGTCTTCAGTTTGCAGAGATACTGTAAATGCTGGCCGAATCACTGAAACTGGGACCTACACCTAGAAACGTCCTATCATGTGTAATAATGATCTTTAAAAACATCCGCGCTCTCAGGAGAGCCAGTGAACACCAAAACCAACACGATGATTGTGTGTTTTTAAAGGAAGAGTGTCTGAGTCTGATGTAGTGTTTTCAGCGGCCAGGAGAACATGGCTGCCATCCTGAGCACACGCACACCCCCTCGAGTGTGGTTCAAGAGCGGGGGCGAACTCGCGGCATTTCAGACCCGGAAGTGTTTCTGAGCTCATTCACAGGCTAGCAAGACACTATTGACTGCACTCGACATTCACCCCTAACCAGTCTTTGTTTTAAAAAATGTGTGTAAAGTGTTTGGAAAGGTCAGAAATCGCTCCACAATTCTTTGCAGCTAGGATTCTGGCTGTACTGTGGACTCTGCTGACATATGCTCACCTGAAATGTTTCAGGCAGGAGAGCAGTGGAAGCCTGGTGTCTGTCTGGAGGTGTCAGGCCTACACCGCCTGAAGGGCGTGCCTCCTGAGTTGGAGGCACCAGGGTATGGGGATGGCCTGTGGCCCGCTGCGGGGGCCACCTGCTGAGACCTGGGTGGGAGCTGCAGCGGTGAGCTCCTGGAAACAACAGCAGGCCCTTTCCTGGCTGCTTTTGAAGTTTCTGTTGGCCAGTGTCACGTACATCCTAAATTATGTGACATGTGATGTTAGAAACCTGTGACGTGGGATTAGAATAGGAGGAGCGGGAAGAATCCCTCACTCTTAACTAGTGAATGTACTCTTGGAGAATTCACATCAGTCCTCTGCATCACACTTTATTCATCTTGCCCACAAATACAACCCGAAAAACACCCACTAAATGGGATGTAATCGAGTCAGAATACATGCCAGCTAGTACCCCAAAGCCTGTGCCCATAGTAGGTTGGTCTGCATGAACTCGAGAACTCCTCCGGAATTAAATTCTGTGATTTTAATGGCATCTGAACGTCAGCACATGAAGCTCTTTTGCCAATTTTCCCAGTTTATTATTCTGTCAAAATAATTTGTGCTATGTCTGCTGCAACTGGTATTTGGAAGTGTCTTTCTCCCGAACTTCTGAGACACAACTATCATTCACAAGTCACCTGAGGACACTTGCAATGTAACAGCATCAGATTACGAGCTGAGCAGGAATTTCATAAAAAGGAAAACAATACTGCTGCTTCTCCTGCACTTCATGTCCTCCCTCAGCTCTCTCACTCAAAAGGGGAAGAAAGCTCCTTGGAGTGAAATGGCACATGACACCTCCTTTTCCTTCAAGTTTTTCATTGTGGAGTTCTCTGCCATCATTTCTGCTCAGGATCACTGTCATTTCTCTGTGAGAGAGTGGGCCCCGCAGACCTTCGCTGTAATCAGTATTCATAGCCTCCCACCGAGGGAAGGTCACTTCCGAAAATCACTGTCATTATCCCACCATCAGGTGCTGTCGGGCTGGGAACTGCCAGTGAGAACCGCTTCATTCACACCGTTCTTCACCCCCTCCCAGCCCCTCTGCACCTCACTTGACTGTGACATGGGACACGGCAGAGCCCTCAGGGATCAGTTTCCTGTTTACTGTCTTCGTGAGGCCTAGTAGATGGTGCCAGTGTCAGGAGACTGCAGGCAGTCTGAAAGTGGAAGTGGGCTTTCTCACGGGCACTTCCTTGTTTCCGTGTGGTAGAGACCAGGAGCTGAGGGTCCAGATGGGACCGCTGTGTGGAGGCCGTGCAGCTGGGAAGAGCTGGTGGATGAGAGTGAGTGGGTCAGAGGGGAGCATGGACAGAGGGCACTGCAGTATCTGTAGTAACCATGACGTCCTAGTCACTCATTAGGTAATGCTATAAATAGCATCTGATTGAGCCTCACTGCAATAGTAATTTGAAATGAGTAGTGTCCCAGTTTTGTATTGTATTTGTACTAACCTGTCTGGGTGAAGAGTGGGCCCAGGGTTTCAGTTCAGGTTTGCCTGTCTTGCTGTGTAGTAGATAGGAAGGAAGTCTCTGGCATGTAGATTCAGCATTTGCCAAATTCTATGACAGATGGGCCTTGTAGATTATCTCTCAAAATCATCCTTATTCAGAAAACAAGAAATGAAATTTTAGAAAACATGCCAAACAAATATAGCAACAAAAACATCGACTAAACAGGATGTAATTAAGCTGGAATTCACACCAGGGCTGTGCCTGTGTAGCAAAAAATAGCTTTTTCCAAAGAGAAATCTAAAAACTAGTCCCCATTATGTCCCCCATGACTGCAGGGTCTTTGTCCCCAGTGGGCTTTGGCTGGAGTGACACTGTGGCGTGTGATGTGTTTGGGACACGTCCTGTCGGCTCTGGCTTCTGGATGAAGCTAAGACGGAAGCTGTGAAAGCTGTTTGCACGAACCCCCAGGAGGGGCTGGGGCTTGAAGGGCCACTACAGGGCAGAGTGTGTGTGGTCCCCAGCAGACGCGGGACCCTGAAGTGTCGGGCAGGGCCCTGTGCACACACTCACTGCTTCTCAGAGGAGGAGATACCACCCCTGGGAGAGAGGACTGGGCGCTCAGTGTGCACCTCTGCCAGGTGCCACTGTGGCAGCCCTTGCTTTGCTTCACCCTGGTTTGTTTCCTTTGCTGTAGGAAGGCTGCAGTCACAAGTACAGCACTCCCCTGAGTTCTGTGAGTTGTTCAAAATTGGCAAACACATGATCGTGGGACATTCTCCCAAGTATTTAGCCAGCAGGTCTGAAGTAAGAGTGGCCCTTGGGTCCCCAGACTTGCAGCTGGTGTCTCAAGTGAGGTCAGTCTTGTGGGACCAGTCCCTTCAGTCTGAGCAGTTGGCCTGACTCCTCCATGTCCCAACGCTCCTGCTATTTCATGTCCCTGTTTCTGAGGCTCACAGTGGCCTGTTGGGTTGTAACTCGAGGGACTTTACTGCAGGGTTCTGAGGCTAAACGCCCCCTCCCACATGTGCCTTGTCTGTCCACAGCTCTGTAGTCTTCAGGTCCCCCAGGCAAGGAGTGGGTGAGAGGAATGAAAATACACAAAGTGAAATAGCCTTGATCAGGGAACATGTGAAAACAGGTTAATTCATTCTGCACGTCAGAAGTGACCAGTTCTCATCCCAAGCTGTTTAGGCGTGGAAGTTGATTTAAAGTGAAAAATTATTAAAAACAATAATTAAGCTCATTTGTATTGTGTATGGGTTAGAATTTAGTACAGGCTTTAAAGGTGAAAATTTCACAGTGTGTGTCAAAGATTACAAAAAATTTAAGATAATTTTACTCCATGAGTCCCTTAATAGGGATTCTCTTCTAAAGGAACAATAAAAATACTAACCTAGATTTATTCACAAAAGGGCCATCATGGTGTCACTCTTTATGATATACACTAAATAAATAGCCATATAGCATAAAGAATTAAATAAAAACTGTTGGACGTTGATTCAGTAACACAAATCCAGTGAAAACATGTTTAGAAAGAAGTAAATGAATAAAAAGACAAGCTGGAGTGTGTGTTAGAAACGTAGACTGTTTTCTGAGTTGCATGCAGAAGCTAATGTGGTATTGAAAGATTGAAGGGTTGAAGGGATGTAGGTCCCTGCTTTTCAAGACTTTGAATCTTTGTTGACAATCCCTTCTGGCCTACAAAGTTTCTTTTGAGAAATCAGCTGTCAGTCTTATGAGGACTCCCCTGTAGGTAACTAACTGCTTCTCTCTTGCTGCTTTTAAGATTCTCTATCGTTAACCTTTGGCATTTTAATTATGATGGTGGGCCTCTTTGTATCCATCTTGTTTGGGATCTCTGTGCTTCCTCAACTTGCATATCTATTTCCTTCACCAAATTAGGGAAGTTTTCTTTCATTATTTTTCATATAGACTTCCAATTTCTTGCTCACTCTCTTCTCCTCCTAGCACCCCTATGAGGTGAATGTTGGACCTCTTGAAGTTGTCCCAGAGGCTGCTTACACTATCTTCATTGTTTTGGATTCTTTTTTCTTCTTCTTGTTCTTCATGGTTGTTTTTTGGTTCCTTATGTTCCAAATCATTGATTTGATTCTTGGCTCAATTTACTTTACTCTTGTTTCCCTGTAAATTGTTCTTTATTTCAATTAGTGTATACTTAATTTTTGACTGGATCTTTTTTATGCTGCTGAGATCCTCACTAAGTTTCTTGAGCATCCTTATAATCAAAGTTGCTCTAACCAGGAAAAATGTCATTTAGAGATGAAGGGCAGATAAAGAGTTTCCTAGACAAGAAAAAACTAGAGTTAATCATCACCAATCCATTATTATATGAAATGCTAAAGGGATTTATTTAAGAAAGAGAAGATCAAAACTATGAACAAAAAAATGGCAATAAATACATATCAATAATTGAATCTAAAAAACAAACTAAGCAAAGAAGAAGAACAGAGACACAATCATGGATATAGAGAGCATTTTGATGGTTGCCAGATGGGAGGGGGTGTGGGGCAGAATGGGTGAAGAGGTGAGGGGTTAAGAAGTACATATAGGTAGTTACAGAATAGCCCTGGGGACGGCTATGAAGAGACAGCACAGTATAGAAAATGGAGTAGCCAAAGAAGTTACATGTGTGACCCACGGACATGAACAATGGTGTGGGGATTGCTGGGTGGAGGGGGGCAAAAGGGGAAAAATTAGGACAACTGTAATAGCCTAATCAACAAAATATTTTAAAAATAAGTAAAAGATTGGAGGGAAACATCAAAATCTCATCTGTGATTTAGCCGTCAGGTGATGGGTTGTGGGTATGTTTTTTGTGTTGTTTGTTTTTTCCCTGTCATGAGCATGCATTAAGTTTGTATAATAAATTTACTTCATGATTAAAGATAAGATCAGTATAATATTAGAATTCCTTTATCCATCTATTTGTAACGTCATTATGACCAGTTCCCTGCAGATGGGAAGCATGTCCTGGCATGAGAACCCCCAGAGAGTCAGGCAGACAGGTCCAGGTGGCACCCGTGGTCTCTAAGAGTCGGCATGGCTGTCACTCACCCATATGTCCCCGCCTGTGCTATCAGGGCCATTGAATCAGAGCCGTGAAACCCAGTGTCCTGGGAAGGAGTCCCAGGACAGGTCCCCGTCACTTTAGTGCAGCTCAGTATGTTCCCCTGCAGGCCAGGGAACTGCTTGAGAAGGGACCTGAAGACCTACTCTGCATCAATGAAATCTTACTCAACAACTTTGATTTGAAATGGAAGCCCTTCATTTGTTAGAGTAGTGAATGGTTTAATGCCCTAGAAGGACCACCACCAGGCCCGTGTGGGTGAGGCTGAGGAGGGAAGAAGGCCACCAGAGCTTCTGGGGAGCTGTGTGCGTGAACGTGCCTTGTGCAGACGGGGGACTGACAGTGGACAATTCCGGTCCCGGCTGAAACCTGACTCCTCAAGCAGCGCTGCAGATGACATCATGGAGCACAAAGGCTTGGATTGAAATGCATCTGCTGTAACGCTAGGACATTTTCAAAATTTGAGATACATTTAATGCCACTGATTTGGGCTTTTGCTGGGAACTGTGCTGAAGCATCTCTGTACAAAGCCACTGCAATTTCCAGAGACAGGAGCAGCCTTACTGCTTTCATCCGAGATTTAAATCCTAGTTAGCGGGTGAGCATCTTTATTCATGAACAATTGTTCATTGGCCAAGTATCACGTCTGAATCGTGCGAACCGTCAGGTACTGCTGTAAAAGTATTAAACCAAGAACATTACAGTTGTGCCTTTTTAAACCGGATGCGTGAAGACATGGGGTTATTTCTCCTTACGGTGTTATGAAATGGTTGTCATGGAGATGCGTATGTTTATAGAAATGGGAAGACAAAGTCAGACTTTGCCTAAAACAAAGCAAACTAATCTGGTCTGACTAGGGGTTTTTTTTGGTCAGTAACGTCAAGCTTTGGGCAGACATCTTCCATGTTTGCAATGAGCAGAGTCCGTAGCCCTGATGTTCCAGCGCAGAGAGAGGAAGACAGTCCAGACCCCCACAGTGGCTCTGTCTGGGGCTGACCCACAGGTTGCACAGACAAAGCCACCCTGTGACGGCCCGCGTCAGGTCCCAACAAGACCTCCCTGTGGTCAAGTCTGCACGCACAGGAACTCAACATTGTCCAGACATAGCCCCCTGGCTAGAACGCGTGACTGCTGCCTGCTCGCCAGTCTCAGCTGTAGCTGCGGTGCACGCCTGTGTCCTCACAGATTGGGTCTGTTGTGACACTCACAGCACCGTCCATTTCCTGCCCGTCTACATCTGTGTGTGCAGCATGTAGAGTGTTTTCTCTTACAGGAAACTTCAGGAGGGGAGAGTGGGCCCAGTTCTGCTCAGTGTGTCATCTTGCCAGCCCCAGGGGCTGAGGAGGTCACACGATCTCCTCAGACTGGTGTCCCTTGGACAAGCTTTGCCTCAGGCCACCATCTCATGAGAATGCCTTCCTCAGCCCTGTCCGTGTGTCCTGGAGCCCCACGCTGCTCAGCTTCCTCTGCTGGAGCTGGGGCTCTCCCAGCTCTGGTCGCTGGGGATCTTTGGCTGAGCTGTAGGGACACCATGTTACACCAGCTCAGTCTCACAGGCCCTCAGTTTCATGGGCCTCCTCCAAGCCGAACACCTGCGTCCCGCTTCCAGCACAGGATGCTGGCTGCCACACTGCTCTCAGAGCCTCAGCAGGGTGCCGTCACGTGGCAGGGGCAGCACGGGGAGACTTGACCGCGAACAGGACTGTGTGTCTGAGAGGAGCCTTCGAGCAAACACTCTTGAGGAGACTGCCTTGTCTGCCCGAAGGAGACGCCGATGTGTAGCTCACAGGAGTCCCTCTTCGGTCCGGGAGCCTGGGGCGCTGAAGGCACCGGCGTCGTGCTGGCTGTAATGGGACCAGTGGATCAAAGTGGCCGAGTTATGTCAGATCCCACTGCTGTCACCCAGAAACATAATTAGCTTTTTAATGATGACAATTTTATATTTATCTCCTTCATTTTATTTTCTATTACTCTCCCTTTTTCTCTTTTGGCAAAAGTTTTACTCCTGGGAAAGATTGATCAAAAAATAAATAATTCACTTTATGTGTATCCTTTGATGACAAATAGTTGAAATATCTACAAAAAGGATAAAATTATTAAACTATATTTCTTTTTTCTGGACCCTTAATAGTACATTTACAAAATAGCTTTCATTACTATAGGTATGAACTTTAAAAAAGCCTTATTTCAAAAATAAAACAATAAATTTGGGGCAAAGTCTTTAAAAATTCAAGATCTTTCAAAATTAATTTACCATACAAAAAAAATCACAT